>JAMAGU010000026.1:8855-262051 GCA_023626375.1 Talaromyces sp. PF30-5 | reverse complement strand
GCCCGCCCCCGCCCCCCGCGCGCCGCCCCCCCCCGCCCCCTCAATGATCATAAGGTAGTGTTGATATGGATGGAAAGAGTTATGCGATAAATTTGTCGCAAGAAGACCTCCATGGGTAACATACAGTGGTAAAAGAAAGTCCCCCGAGGCCAAGACAGTAGAGACGGTTACCTCTCGGGGTAGAAACTCTCTCCCCAGCATTTTATCCAGTCAAATCGCATCGAGACTAAGCGGGATTTAGTTTCTGGCCTAAGCGCAGCAAGTCGAGAGCATTTGACCCTACGTATTGGGGACCTTTCCCATTGGCTGAGGCATAATCAGCTTGCAATTTGCCCATGAGCAGAAAAAAAAAAAAAAAAAAAAAAAAAAAGAAAAAGAAAAAAAGACAAATGGTTATTGTCGGACCTCATTCCAGTCGTTTAAAAGTCTCCCCATCTCCCCTCCTTTTCACTTTCTCACAGTCTCCGAAATTCTGCAGCAATTTTGAGGCCATCGTGCTTCCACCCCTCTCTTTCCTTCTTCCTGTCTCTCGGGATCTAGATAAGCTTCTGTGGTGTTAGACTTACGTTCCAACCAGGCTTGAGATCTGCCTTTTCGACTCCCTCTCTCTGCACTTGTCTTCTTAAAAGCTCATTCCCCCTCCCCCCCCTTTTTTTTTTTTTTTTTATCTTTTTTTCAAGACACAGTAAATCGCAACCATGGATGACGAAAAGAAGATCGTGGCGGAGCAAAGCACTGCTCGCGCGGGCTCTGACCCTGTCCCTACCTATGGCAGCTCCGAACCAACCAAGGGTAGCTTTAGTCAACGTTTTATCGACAGTTTCAAGCGTGACCCAAATGCGCATATCATTTCGCAACGTGGACAGGGAGTCGATGGCTCGGGTTTTGATCTTGAGACTGCTGCAGAGAACGTTGCCCACTCACAGCTGCACCGTTCCTTAAAAGGCCGTCATCTTCAAATGATTGCAATTGGTGGTTCAATTGGTATGTACTAATCGAGATCAGTACATTGTTGGAAAATTCATCAGGGTTGCCTTTCTAACATATTTTAGGGACGGGTTTATTCGTGGGCTCAGGCTCTGTCTTGGAAGCAGGTGGTCCAGCGTCAGTCGTCATCGCCTACATCTTAATCGGAATCATGCTTTACACAACAGTCCACGCACTGGGTGAGATGGCTGTCTTGTTCCCTGTTTCTGGATCGTTCGCCCATTACTCGACTCGTTTTATCGACCCGGCTTGGGGCTTTGCTATGGGTTGGAACTATGCGCTTCAATGGCTGATCGTGTTGCCTCTCGAAATCGTTGCTGCCGCCATAACCGTCGATTATTGGAACCCAGGGGTTTCGAATGCCGCTTGGGTCGTCATATTCTGGGTTGTTATTGTCGCCATCAACTTATTTGGTGTTCGTGGTTATGGTGAAGCCGAGTTCGTGTTTGCAGCGATCAAGGTAATCGCTGTGCTTGGATTCATGTATGTGCCCAACACTATCCTATGAACAGATCATTGGACTATTTCCTCCTTCTGCTAGGGTTCATATCGTCGCTAACCTTACTACTAGTATCCTTGGAATTGTCATCAACTGCGGGGGTGGCCCTGAGGGAGGCTACATCGGTGGAAAATACTGGCATGACCCGGGTGCTTTTCACAATGGCTTCAAGGGTCTCTGCAGTGTTTTTGTCAATGCTGCTTTCGCCTTCGCTGGAACTGAACTTGTTGGTTTGGCTGCAGCTGAGACTGCTAACCCTCGCAAGTCTCTTCCCACCGCTATCAAACAAGTCTTCTGGCGTATCGCCCTTTTCTACGTCGTCTCCCTTACCCTAGTCGGTCTGCTAGTCAAGTATACCGACCCACGTCTCCTGAGTGGTAGCTCCTCCGCCGATGCCCACGCTTCTCCTTTCGTCATTGCTATCGAAAATGCTGGTATCAAGGGTCTGCCCTCCGTCATGAACGTTGTTATCATGATTGCAGTACTATCTGTTGGCAATTCATCAGTCTACGGCTCCTCGCGTACACTAGCCGCTCTCGCCGAACAGGGTCAAGCCCCCTCATTCCTCGCATATATCGATCGGAAGGGACGTCCTATCTGGGCCATTGTCGTTGCCTCTGCCTTGGGTCTGCTTTGCTTCCTTGCTGCCTCCGATAAGGAGACACAGGCTTTCGAATGGATGATGGCCATCTCTGGTCTCTCCTCCATCTTCACCTGGGGATCAGTCTGTTTCTGCCATATTCGATTCCGCAAGGCATGGAAGGTACAGGGCCACAGCGTGGATGAGCTGGCTTTCGTCTCCCAACCTGGAGTTATCGGCTCTTGGATTGGCTTTCTTTTCAACTGCTTGGTGCTGATTGCACAATTCTGGGTTGGTTTTGCCCCCGTCGGGTATGCGTCAGAATCGGCCAGTGCGTTAGTAGAGAACTTCTTCTCTGTTTATCTTGCTGCCCCCGTTGTCCTGGCATTTTATATCCCCTACAAGATCTATTACCGCACTAAGTTTGTGCGCTCGCACGAGGCCGACCTGGTGACCGGTCGTCGAGACATGGATATCCAGCATCTGATTGACCAGGAGAGGATCGAACGTCAACAGTGGCCTATGTGGAAGAAGGTCTACAAGCTTTTCTGCTAGTGTTCTGAATTTGGAGAAATAACTCACGCTTTATATACCTATTTGTCTTTTGTCATTTTCTTTTTGACACCCTTCAATCCCCCATCACCTCTTGTTCAAATATCTCATGTCGTTCACAACAGATACAATAATGGAAATATCATCATGATGGAATTCCTTTTGACACTTGGCATTCAGCCTCGTCCCATTGTAGGAAGCCCTTGTCAGATCTTTAACTTAAGATCTAATATTGTTCCCCGTAATTACATCAGCCCTACCTATCCGAACTCTTTGGGGGCGGATTCTCAGGTACCTACGGTAGGTACCGATGTAACTCAAGTGCTTGAGTCTTGATCGATTATTCAGATTGCAAATGGATAGAGTCATGTATGGGCGACTGGTGGTTAGATGCTCGAATCCGTCGTCTAGCGCACCACACCTGAACTGAGTTGGAGCTGAGCTTGAGCTCAGTGCTGACTCCATTGAGATTGACAGCTTGTCGATCTTCCTGGGTATTGGGCCGTACGGTATTGAAACATTGGGGAGATCAAAGTGGCTGAGTCGTGGAGTTGACTGGCGCGTCCCCCTCAGGTACCACCTGTGTGACTCGAAGCAACGTTATTAGCACATATACAGCCTCCAAAGCCTTTCCCCCTGGTCCATCATCGGACAAAATCAATTGATTGTATAGATGGGGGGTTACAGACATGAGATCACCCACTCATTTATATCATCTTTCCCTTTCACAAGTCTTTCAATTGAAACTCTTCCTTGCTTTTTTGGGGGTTCTTTTTTGTCTCGCAAAGATTTTCCAGAACCCCAAAAATAGTACCGAAAAGGTGGAGCCACAAGGCTGGTTGTACTCAGATGTACCCGTAATATTACCACTTGCTCGCTCTCCACGTCTGGAAATTCATCATTAGGTCTCTCGCCTATTGCATTATCAACATCCCCCACCCCCCCTTTTTCTCTCTCTCTCTTTCTCCTTTCTTTTGGGCGTCTGACGTGCGTGCTATTCCGCGTACTACCTTTCATTTTTCCGGAGTGACTTGATTGCTGTTCGCTCCTTTGTGGGGAATTTCTGTCTCCTGCCGTCATCGCCGCACCTTGGCGCTTACCTGCCGCGCGCTCTCGATTCCCTGGGGAAGATCCCTTCTACATCTCGAACCTCAATTCCCCAAGCACCCGGCGCATGCTTTTTTCACAGGCGCTAACATAAGAACCCATTTAATCCAGTCGATCCGTGCTGCGGATTCTTGATTGCTGGTTTTAACGCTCCGGAGGAGGCTCAGCTCGGGCCCGTTAGATTCACCGAACTCCGCTGTCCGTCGTCATTTGCGACATCACGATCACCCTCTCAATTCCCTTCCTCGATTTCTAGAATACAATTTTCCGGTTCCTTGACCTCATTCCTCACCTCGTGCCGGCGGACGACTGCCTTCCATCCCTCATCTGACGAAGCCCTTTCCACGACCTACATCGCATTTCTGCCAATCGGCCCCCAAAATGCCTGGCTTCGCAGATTCCTTCTGGACACCCGACTATGCTACGGGTCTCGGGGTCCTGTATGGGAAACTGCAGCAAGGTGTGGTGGAGAATAGACAAATCCTGTTAGTCGCAGCCATGCGAGCAGAGGCGGAGGAGCAGTATGGTCTCCGCATGGGAGATATTGCGCCAAGTGCGGATCGGTTGAGTGCCGCGGGTTTCGGCAAAGACGATGGTGCAAGTGTCAGAAAGGTAAGACGGTATCCACAACACTTCTACATGATGCATCTCACTTGTGCGTGGGCTATTGGGCTAACTGTCTGTTCTTGGGATTCTCCAGGCGTATGAAGGTGTTCGCACCGAGATGGTCGAGGCCGCTCGGAACCATCAGAAGATCGCCAACAACATTCGAGAACTCGTCGTGGCTCCCTTCCGCCGATGGAGCGATCAGCATGAATTCCGTGTTCAGTCATCCCATGACACTCTTCAAGGGCGGATCAAAGAACACGCCAAACAGGTCGAGGTCGTCAAGAAGCTTCGCAGCCACTATTTCAACAAGTGCCGTGTGGTAGAAGATTTAGAGGAGGAGAACAAGCTTGCTTTCCAAGATCCCGAGTCTAGTCCCCAAATCAAGCCAACCCCGAAAATTGTTCTCCCCGCTGAAGAGGAACCGGAGGATGAGGAGCCTGTTGAGCTCGGTGATCGGGTCTTCCCCCCAGAGGAGGCCAAGAAGCTTTTGTTCCACATGCTCAACACAATCAAGCTCGGTGAAGTTAAGGTGCCTATCATTGGTACATATCAAAATGTTTCATCTGGTGCCGAGATTGTGGAGTACATCCAGACACACATGGATGCGTCTACTCTTACACAGGCAGAACGCATCGGACAAGACTTGGTTGATTCTGGTTTCTTGCGCTTGGTCGGCAACATGGGCAGCGTTTTCGCCAACAGCTCTAAGATGAACTATCAGTGGCGCACCAGGGTCTTCCAGATCACTGGAATTCCAGAGAAGAAGAAGCCCCTGATGCGAGTCGCCTCTGCAACTTCGAGTGAAGATGGAAGCGAATCTCCCATTTCATCTGTCTCCGAAATGATCGCAGGCTGGAATCCACTTAACAACCCTTACCCCAATGAAACTCCCTCAGAGAAGCTACGTCGGGAGGCCCTGGAGGCGGATGAGCGTTACAAGGCGGCTATCCGCAAGCTTGACCAAATCCGTTGCCGTCTAGAGGAAGAAGTCATTGACAACTTGCGCTTTATGGAGCAGTGCGAGTTGGACCGTCTTAAGGCCATTAAAGCTGTGGTGCTTGACTTTTCAGGTGCCATCAGTAATGTCATCCCCAATCTGCAAAGCACTGTCGATCACATGATGCTGTATCAGGAGACGATTCAGCCTTTGGGAGATCTCAGGTATCTTCTAGAAAATTACCGAACTGGTGGCTTTATTCCACGCGTACAGGCCTATGAAAACTACTACGGCTCCGTCGAGGGTACGTAATAACCAACATTCGAGCAAATGTTGCAGCAATAGCTAACTTGTTTCTACCATAGAACAAAACTTCGGCGTTGACCTCGAAGCTAGGGCTCGGGTGGACCGAAAGCGTGTCCCAATCCTTGTGACTACTATCCTGACCTACTTGGACAACCGTAAGACAAGCGGATTTTTCTTTGTCAGATCAACGGCATACTAACTCGATTCTATAGGTTATCCTGAACTCGAGGGTGATGAAGCTCGCCGTGGAATCTGGCTGCATAACCCTAGGCTGGTCCACACCCATCAACTTCGTAACGCGCTGAACAACAGCAAAGTGGATTATCGTGAGATCTTGCCGAAATTTGAGATACCTACTGTTGCTAGCGTTTTGAAATTATATCTTCTTGAGTTGCCTGGTTCGTTCATTTCCTATGGATTATCTTATAATCATCATGCTGACAGTGCCAGACTCTCTTGTCTCTTCGCAAGTTTACGAGATTGTGAAAACAATTTACTCGACCACTGCTCACGAGACCACGGAAGAAGGACGAATCAAGGTCCTGCAGAGTACGCTTGGCCAGCTTCGTCTCGTAAATATTGCTACGCTTGATGCTATCATGACTCACTTCACACGTTTGATCGATTTGACTTCTGCCGATGAACAGTATGTTGCCTCGCTGGCACAGGTACTGTCTCCATGTGTTCTCCGGCCCCGTACTGAGAGCAGTCTTACAATGGACGAGCGCCACAGCTACCGCCTTATCCGTGATCTATTTGCCCATAAGGACACGATATTCGGTGAACTGAAGCGTCAATCCAGTGCATTGGGCATTTCATCCTCCAGCCGCCCAAGAGCCATCAGCACCGATGAAAGCAATCGCCGTGCAGCCATGGAGGCTCGTCAGCGTGCTATTGTCAACCGTAGCCGCGCAACTAGCCCTGCAGCTCGTCAACGGCACCGCCGTGACCGTTCTAGCGGTGCATCTGAGACCGGACGATTCCCCATCAACGTGGCCAGCCCTGCAGAGCGTCGGGCCACCGGTCGTGGTGCTAGTCTCGATGTGCCAACGAACAACAGCTCCCCCGAAAGCCCTGAACATCCTCCAACTGTGAACACTCAGATCACCGACGTTGCCACCAACGGCACCACTGAGTCTCCGGCTTCGGCAGCTGTCTCTAGTGCCACTGCCTCTACTGGCTCTGACAGCCCTCCCCCTCCCCCAGAGACTACTGTCTCAGATGGCTCTCCTACTCCAACACCTACACCAGCTCCCACTGCTACTGAATTTGAAAAGCGCAGCTCTATTCCTCGCTCCGCGGGTGGTCGTTATACCCGCAAGCCAGGTCTTGGTAGCATCTCGGGTTTCCCAAGCGGGGCCGGTACCGAAAGCAACCGTAGCAGCATGGCCGAAAGCGAGCCTAAGGGCGTGACTCTGGAAGACAAGCCCATGGATGATTAAAATGATACACCTCTTCAGTATTGAGAAACAAGCCAAATTTACGTCTTCAAGGCCTTGTATAGACAGCACAGCCTTGGAGGTGGCTTCTGCTCCATTGCCGCCTCTTCTGATAACTTTTTTTCTTGATTTTCCTTTCATTTCTTGTTTTCATGCTTTTTCAATGCATCCATGCATGCATACATACCCTTTGCCTTGTCTGCATGTTCGATTTGTCAAATACCAAGATAACCCTTGTTTATCAGATGGGCTTCTTCCTTTGAGTTGTGTCTACTTTCTTCTTCTACTTTATGGTTTTATGCATCTCTTGTCGCTTTTCTTTTCTTCTCTCTTTTTAAGTTCTGTAACCTTGTATGTATACTTGACTCTTTCTCAGAGGTGTACGAAGTTTCCCACGCGTCAATATTGTCTTTTCTCGTAAAACTGTTAGTTGTATGCTTCAAATTTTGGCTGATATCTACAGTGAAAGCTGTACTTATCTGCCTGGTGTATGATGACTCTTCTAGGGCCATGCAAATTTGGTTGATAAGTAAAGCTTGGAAGCTACCTAAGATCTGCACTTTCAAGTATAGACTTCAAAATCCATTTATTTCTAGTGATAGTTAAAACGCGCGTCTATGTATGGCTCACAATAAAAAGCGCTTCCCGAATTTCAAAATTCAATATATCTCACCTGAGAATTATCACTCGCACAACTCCCCGCCGGCGCGGATGTTCCATTTAGCACATCCTCTTCAAGTTGCTATGTCTACAAATACCTACCCACGCATGACCTAATATTATCCAGATTCGCTCCTAAGTAAGATCTTCAACTTGAATTTGTATCAGTATTCAGGGTCGGTGTCATTTTATGTGTATCATACTGAGCTTTTATGAGCACTGGTGTAGACAAATGTCACCGCCACAAAGCCAATTATGCTGCCTCCCATAAACCCAATGTTTTACTATGTACCTGTACCTAAGTGTGCAGATAATACTTTTACGAATCACACAATCTTACATACTATATTAGATCAGGCAAAGCCCAGCAGGCTTCCAATGAGAAACATGATCTCCATCCACAAACTATCAGGTGGTCCAGAAACTTGAGGCCTTCAAGTTGAAACAAAAGATAGAGCCATCTCACTTGGATCCAAATTCGCCGCATAGCATCATGTTACAAATCATGTTTATGCAGAACGCGCTTTACTCAAGAGCAGGGACAACTCTCAGATGGAAGGGCTGAAGTTGACTTTGTACTACAAGCAAGTACTACTAATACCCAGGCCCAGGTTGAGGAGCCTGATGTGCTCACTATCCCGCGAAAAATAAGGGAGGGGTTGCGTTAGGGTGGAAGAATGGTGATGTCGATTTGTCCTTGAAAACGATGTCATGGTGGAGGTGAGTTAGGATAGGGGGAATATTCACTCGAAGCCTGGTTCTTTCGGATATTTTGGATGTAACTCTCATTTTTTTTCTCTGGGCTGTTTGGTGGATATGAACAAGGCTGCAAAAAATATCGAGGCACATGCCTATCGGGACAAAAGAAATGAAGAACAAAAGGGAATCGTAGCAATAGCGCTAAAAAAATGAAAATGCAGGCTCGACTCCAGAAATGCAGTGAAGTTTTGAACATCGTGAGAAGGGTTCATTCACTGGGCTCCAATGATGCAAAGAACGAAGGCAAGAAAAAAAAATAAAATAAGAAAGGGGGAATTGGCGATATGGGTGTTGCAAAACGAAAAATGATTGTCGACATCTTACATAGGGCATGAGGACTTTACAGTCCATCGCCGCGCAGCAAGCGTCTTAAAATGCCTTCTCCTGGCCCAGTAATTTGACCCTCAATTTCAGACTGGGAGACATAGCAGACAAGACCTTGCTCACCTATGGCCTTATGAGGAGTTGAATTCACATTGCCAGACTTTGAAGGTGTACGCCGAACATCAGAGCCACCAGCTAGAGTGCCGCCACGACCCCGACCTTGATACTCGCCAACCAGACCCATGGTTTCCAAGTTGCTGAGAACATCCTTGAACTCTGTTGCTGTCAAGGGATGAAGAATGTTGTCGTTTCGACAAAGTGTACAGTATGTATCAAATGCCTGCTTGATCGTAGGGGCGGATGACCGTGACTTAGAAGGTGTGCTGTGGACATCCATTTCCCGACGTTTGCGCTCTAAGGCAACCAAAGTGCAGATCGCAGCCTTTTGTTGCAAATTGATATTCTTGAGTCGTTGAATTGTGCCTTGTCCAAACGCGGAGGTTGTGATGCGAGCAATGTGCGCAATGCTCGCACGGGGCGCTGTAACTGGTGTATAATTTGACATTGTTGTTGGGCGCGGGGCAGCCCCAGTTTTAGATGGAGAAGAAAGATTCTTGTTTTCAGCAAGAATCAAGGAGTCGGATTCTGCAGCTTGCTTTTCCACTTTCTGAATAGTCTCTTGCTCAATGACATCTATTGCGCGCTTCATCAACTCAAATGCCTTCCGAAGATCTCCTGTTTGAGAAGCAACCTTCTTCGAGCAAAGCTGGATAGCAGCTGGCTGCACAAAAGGAACCAACTTCGGGTCAGAGTCTGCTCCCACGGGCAAGAGTGATCGAAGGCGAGCAGTGATCACGCCTGCAATGGAGGCGGCATTATATGGAAGAAATGGCAATAGCGTGGGCTTCAAATTCTTTGCCTTGAGCTGAGGAAGAGACCGATCTGTTAAATCCAGTGCATTTGCAATGCCAATAAGAACTAGGGAAGATTTGGTGTGCAGAGACCACTCAAACAAGGACTGTAATACACCAGAATCCCCCTGCAGTAAATGGTCCATCTCATCCAGACTGACCAGGAAAAGACTGCCCGGCTTGGATGGGACAAACATCTCCTTGAGTCGATCGGCTTCGCTCTTCTTGAAAACGTCCGAGGCCTCACAAAAGTCCTGGATAAGCTTGCTGTAGACATCACGAGAGTTTCGCATACTGACGCAGTTGACATGGGACACTTTGACATTGGAGAGATCTATATCTTGACACACTTCATTAACCATGGCGCTTTTCCCAGTGCCCGGTGGACCACTGATGTACAGACAGCCGCCCTTTTTAGACTCAACGCAATCATTGATAAACGTGGAGACCTTCTCTCGTTCAGAATCTCGCCCGACAAGTCGTCCAGAGGTGGCACCTCTAGCGAAAAGTTGCCGGGCTTGCGAGTACACTGTTTGCGATGTAGTCGGCGTGGCACTAGGGCGAGGGGTTGGGGGCAGATCAACATGTCGTGGGGTCCTTGGAGTCACATTCCGTGCCCCCACTTGTACGCGATGTCGAGGCGTAGCTGGGGAGGGTTGTAGCGCGTCCCGGAATCGACCTTTCTGGGGTGTCTTAAATTCTACCGGCTCAGAATTTTCGGGCTTCACGGGAGCCTCGAGTTTTTCGTGTTTCTCCGGTTTCTCTACTTCAAGAACTCGAATTAGCCAGGGAATGTCATCCAATTTTGACTCTCCACTTCTCTCGACTTACCTTCGACGAGTTTCGAAGTGCGAAAATGAGACTTGATCTTGGTTGGAGACCTACCTTGGTCATCACGTAATATGTGCTTTGAAGGCGCCTTATCGGAGGTTTTCTCATTTTCTCGCTCGTTCTCTTGGTCCAATGTTTGCGCTGCATCTTGACTCTTCGCTGCGAGCCGAGTTGAGCGGGTTCGGCGCAGAGGCAGAGGCGCAGTAACGGTGTCATTTTTCGGTCGAGGGGCGATTGTTCGGCGCTTGCTAGCGGTGCGTACGGGTAAAGCTGCAAACGGGTGAGGAAAGGATTCAATTAGAGATAAGGATGATTGCGCTTACCTTCCGCATCAGCCACACTGCGATTGCGCTTGCCCAGAACCGTAGTTGCCATTTTGTTGAGTGTGAGAGGATTGAAGTGGTAGGAGGCACCTACCTGCACGAGTGGGAGAGGCAATAAAGTCCCCGAGGAAGGCGCGTAGTTCAGACGCGTCACACGGCAACACGTGAGACGCGTCGGCATTCTTTTGGGCAATATGTAATTTAGTACGGGAGGCTTTACGTTCCAGACACGCAAATCTCTCAAGGCCTGCATCTTTGGTCTCTGTAACATGCCGTATTTTCTATTGCTCGAGGCTTCCAAGGTACGTCACTTTTAAATGACCATCTTACCAGGCGCTTAAAAAGAGACCAATTCAGGTTGGGAATACTGTTGACGGTGAAATCCATATGAATGCCAGTTGCTCTCTTATCTATTAAACCTGGCGCGGGGCACTCACAGCGTTGATCCCATCGGTTTGCAGTTGTTTGCACCGATCACCTACTTCTCCACAGTGCACTTGGTTTCGATTCTTAATTCCAAATCTGAGCACTCTTCTGCTCTCTCGTCTTTTATCCTCAATTCCTCTATTGATATTTGTGTCTCCTTGTGCTCTAGCCGCCACCATGGACGATAACGTGGTGGCTCAATTCACTGAGATCACGAGCTCAACGCCTGAGCTGGCAACCCAATACTTGCAGCTCACCGATTTCAATATCGAACAGGCCATGCAGCTCTTCTTCGAAAATCACGGTGCTCCATTAACCGAAGATCCCCCTCCTCAGTCAGTTCGCCGATCTGGATACCAGGACGAGTCTGGCGTGGTGCATATCGACTCTGACACCGACGATGAGCATGAGCGGGTAAACCCCACACAACCCGGCGCAGATCCGACATTTGAAGATGATGCCGCCATGGCTCGTCGTCTTCAGGAAGAGGCATACGGTGGAGGGCCTGGTGGTGGTAGTAGATTGAACAATAATGACGATGATGTACGGGCGCCTATGGCGCGCACTACGGAGACTTTGGTGGGGCCAGAGGCTGATTTCGATGATGATATGCACGCCAATATTCTGGGCCAGTTGCGGGCGCGACGAGGTGGAGGTAGGTCTTACGCAATATATGGCTATGCAACAGACACTTAGCTAACATTCTCCAGGCCGACCCGGAATCTTCAACCAACAAGACAGTGCATCAATATGGGCCGGAAGTTCATCAAACCACCAAGAAGAACTATCGCGAGCAACCGGTGGTGCATCAGACACCTCGTCAAAATCGAATATGCTGGCGGAAATGTATCGCCCACCCTTCGAGATTATGTCTCGACTTCCATGGGATGTGGCTCGTCAAGAAGGTCGAGACAACGAGAAATGGCTTTTGGTTAACATCCAAGATCAGTCAATCTTTGACTGTCAAGTCTTGAATAGAGATCTTTGGAAAGACAAAGGCGTCCAAGAAACGATTAAGGAGCATTTCATTTTCCTCCAATTCTCCAAGGATGACCCGCGAGCTGCGCCGTATATTCAGTACTACTTCCAAGGTAGCGAAATTTCCGATAATTATCCTCATATTTCTATTGTCGATCCCCGCACTGGTGAAAAGGTGAAAGCTTGGACTGGCCAACCCGTAATCAAGGCCGCGGAATTTCTTATGCAGCTTCATGAGTTCCTTGATCGCTACAGCCTCAACCTCAACGTGCGCAACCCAGTTGCAAAGCGGAAGTCGGAAAAGCCAGAGAAGACCGTGGATGCCATGACAGAGGAGGAAATGTTGGAGATGGCGATGAGGAATAGTCTTGGTGACGGAGCTACCTTGGGTCCCAAGCTGGATGATCCAGATGAGTTGACTCGCAGCACTGGTGACATCAAAGGCAAAGGCAAAGCTGCCGATACAGAGGACGAGGAAATGGGCGGGACAGAAGCCCTAGAGGAACATGAAGACTCTAGATTTGCTTCTATTCCCAATGACAGGCTGCACGTCGAGCCTGCCGCTGATCCGGCCACCACCACTCGCATCCAATTTCGTCACCCGGCCGGTCGTGTTATCCGACGTTTTGCCCTTTCTGACCCTGTCCAACGAATTTATGAGTGGCTCAAAGCAGAGCCCCCTGTTGAAGGAAAGTCAGGCGTGGAGTTTGAGCTGAACTCCCTGGGGACCAACTTAATAGAATCTCTTGAAACGACCATCGAGAGCGCAGGGCTCAAAAACGGGACGGTTAACATTGGGTATCTTGAGGAGTGAAATACGACCGCTTTGGATTCGATTTTTTCTCGTCGCTGGAAATTACCCTTGCTATGGCAGTATATTGGTCAGTTGCCATGAAGTCTTTTCTACGTCTCTGAGCAGTGACCTATTCAACAAGGGGCCATTGCCTCACATCCAACGACCCACCGAAACTAGGACCTTCGCAATATAGCTTCCGCAGAGAGAATTCGGAAGAACAGAGCTTCCAATTCATTTATTTCGTGCTTCATCCCGGCCTTAGAATCTATGAGAAACGAATAATACCACTCATTTGTCTGAAGTTCGCTTACTTTATTTCTCCATTGGAGGCTACGTAGAATGCACATTGTAGATCAGACTTACAGTACATACGTGCCAAGGCACGGCTACCCACTTTCCTACTTATTGTTACCGCCTTAGATAAGCCCCACCGCCTGGCAGAATCGGCCCCGCGTTGATAAACAGACGCAAGGGCTCATCTTCCTCAAACTCCCCAGGGATTGAATATTCTGTCGTCATTCTTATATATCAGTCAGGCTTCACAATGGCCTACGACTGAAATTTGATTGCTGTCAAAGTGAAGGACCCAACCCTGATTTGGCCACATCTTAACCTCTTTTCATCCTTGTTGACATCTCGCGTGTTGTTGGTAGGTAGAACCCCATCATAGCCTGTCCACTTTAACCAAGCTGATTTACTTGCTGACTCGTCCTATTTCTGATGCAGCTGTTGGATGCGGTGCGCATATCCTTGAATTTTATCGGCTTCACCACCTTCACTTCCAATTACCCCACCCTGTCTCCGCAGTACGTTCATTCCCCGACCCTCGGTCATCCTCATGAATACACGTCCTTTAAGGACTACTATCCGATTACACACCCTTTTGTGGTTTTCCTATAATACTTATATTACCATTCTCATGAAGGCTTCAATCAGCCACTACATGAACTCCACCCACATTGAGAACTCACATAAGCCGCTAAGATGACCGGGCCCATCGACCCAGAAACCATCTACACTAAGCAAACGTGCATCGGTAACACTCGCTTACCCTTATGAAATATATTGCCGTCTATTGACTCTTCATTTCTCAGGCGGGGGAAGCTTTGGCAGGGTTTACAAAGGGTGAGTGAAGCTGGTTCTCTCGATCTCTCGGAGGCTCTTTCGCACCAATCCTTGATTATGGCGCTGATTCTGTTCATTGCATTAGAGTGGATAAAAGGAGTGGTGAATCAGTTGCTATCAAGATTATTGACGTTGAGAATGCGGAGGACGAAGTGGACGACATCATCAAAGAGATTGCGATTTTGTCGGAGCTGAAGTCCCCGTATGTCACCAAATACCATGGCTCTTATCTGAAAGGCTCGCATCTTTGGATCATCATGGAATTTTGCTCTGGTGGCAGTTGTCATGGCTTGCTGCGTCCGGGCATTATTCACGAAGAGTACATCGCAATTATTCTACGCGAGCTTCTTCGTGGCTTAGATTATCTACACGGCGATAAAAAACTACACCGAGACATCAAAGGTAATGACAATCGTTATTCAATGCAATGAAAGTACATTCTAATAATATCATAGCGGCAAACATCCTTCTCAGTGCGAGCGGACAAGTCAAACTGGCAGATTTTGGTGTGTCCAGTCAACTTTCAGCGACAATGACCAAAAAGAATACATTTGTTGGGACCCCTTTTTGGATGGCTCCAGAGGTTATCAAACAATCGGGTTACGACTATAAAGCAGATATCTGGTCCTTGGGAATCACAGCAATTGAATTAGCTTGTGGCGATCCTCCGTATGCGGACATCCATCCGATGAAGGTGCTATTTTTGATTCCGAAAAATCCGCCTCCTGTTCTGAATGGCAATTTCAGTAAGCCCTTCAAGCAATTCGTTGAGTTATGCTTGCGTCGTGATCCCAAGGAGCGACCATCCGCTAAAGAGCTGTTGGAACACCCCTTTATTAAAAGGGCGAAAAGAACAACATACTTGACTGAGTTGATTGAACGTGCAGAGCGCTGGCAGGCGACGCACCGCGGTCAAGGAGACGATGACGATGACTATGAGGAACACTACGAGCAAGGGGAGGAAAAGTCGGAAGAACATGAAGACCTTTGGGATTTTGGTACTGTTCGCCCGGCAGGGCGGCCGGCAGCACCCCCCTTAAGGCCATTAAACGACTCAGCTACAAATTCCCGATCTCAAGATTCCGAGGAGTGGGATTTACAAGACGACCCAAAGCAGGAATCGGCATCTCAACCCGCGGCAACCCGCCAAAATTCCACACTTTTTTCCCCTGAATCCTCGCCATGCAAAAAGCCTCTACCTCCCTCCGCACCCTCCTCACCAGTGAAACATACAACTTCACAGCTTTCAAATTCTCCATGTCCACCCCGCCCTATCAATTCGAACTCTGCGCTTGAAGAGAACTCCCCCGCTCGGCACAATGACAGATATACACAGGCCGTAATGGACTATGCAAGTGGCCTTCGGAATAATGCGTCACCCCAAGGACAGCCTCGAGCATCTGTTCCTAACAACGGAAGAAGAGAGCAATCTCCACTTGCTCGGAAGCCAGCGCATATTCAACGCCCACTTCCCGATGTCAATGCAAGTACTACCCAACCTCGTCCGGCTCCTGCCGCAGCTCTCCAAAGGCAACCTGAAGCTTTATCTCCCGATCAAAGAGCTTCTCCAGGTCTCAAGTCTAAGCTTGCACCAAAGTACGACGCGCGCAGGCAACATACTCCCACTCCTAGCCCTCGCGTAACCGAACAACCGAAGCAATTACCACAAACCCCGGCCAGGCCCCCTAGTGAGAACGAGCGTGCAACTGCCTATGGGTCCGTAATTGTTCCTGCTCTTCGTGCAGCTATAAATAGACGCGGGCGTACTCTGGCTCGTGCGGGCCCAGCCAGGAATGCTAGCAATGGGCAACTTACTCCGGAGGAGGAACAACAATGGGAGCGAAGAGTCCGGGTTCACCAGAACATGGAGCACATAACGGAAGAAATTTCGCGATGCTTTGCGAATCTTCACCGCTGGGATATGGAAGACAAGGTCCAAATGGGTAACGGCGTCGATGCCGTACTTGACACTTTCCTGGAGGAAGTTTTGGTACGGGTTCAAGGCACCGGCCCTAGTCCTACTTGATGGAGCTTTGTCTTCATTCACGAACAAGTTACTTTCAAGGTCCCCTGTAGATTTATGACTTGATGCTGTTTTTGAAAAGGCGCCCTGGTTGCACCGCTGATTCTTTATGGTTTCCCTCTTTCTTCATTCACTCACGTACATGACTATTGCTTTTGCCTACTCTTGGTTTCGTCTAGATGGTCTTCATGATTTCATCGTTGCCTCAGAACCTGCACCCCTTCTCCTCGCCTCCTGTCGACATGGCAGCTGGTCAAGCATCTCAATGCCCCTTCACATGATATTTTGCCTTCAGTTATGTACCCCCAGGTTTACTGCAAAAGGATACTCATTATATCCTGTATCGCAGATCCCTCCAACTTCGCTGTTCGTTCATGTAGAACTTATCTAATGAATTTCTATTGCGATCAAAACATTCGTATCATTGGAGTTGTATTGAGGTTCAGGACACTAGATATTGAGAAGTGAGGGGCGAAGGAGACTATTAAGTGCCGCACAACTCTTGGTTACCTACGGAATACATGCTCAAGCTCAAGTGCACTCTAGCCCCGGAGGGCTAAGTCGAACCCACAATATACCTAGGTACTATGTACGCATGGATTTGACTAGAAAATTTGAAGCCCATGAAGACTTCAACAACATATGGTTAAATACAGCTCAGGGATACATTCAGAGGCCCCTGGCAGATAGTCTGCGAACCATCCTGAATCCTGGTGGGACTGTAGGAAGGCGACCCAAACAGCGACCCAAGATGGCTCCGTTGGGTAACTTGACTGTCGATGTGAATCACTCCGAAACTGATAGCCGATCACAATCTTTATAGGGATAAGAAAAGAATGGCCTGCCGATAACCCCCAAAGGCGTGAAGCTAGGAAATTTCACATTTCACACATGGATGACAACTGTTATATGGTGTTCATCCGGCGGGTCGAAACAACCAATCTGTCTCTGGGGTCGGAATCAAGTAGTTTGTGATGTTAAATTCATTGGCCCCGGAGGAAGAATTTCCATCTACGACAGGGCCTGTGCCTGTTAATCCGTGGATAGACATGGGGTTTGGTACTGAATCAGGAATTTCCATATGAGCTGCTGCTGCCGTAGAAGAATCCGGCGCACGCGCTGGGGGCACGCGTGGCACATTGAAAAAGCCAAAGACATCAAGGTACTCCAATTCATTTGGCGCAAGGTTACGAGGGGGCAGAGCAGTGGAAGCCGACCGGGTGGCGTCGTTCCCGGGGTTGCTCGAGGTAGAGGGAGATTCTCGTGGCTGGCGGGATATGAGAAAGTCCAGATCAAACGCACAGCGGCGCATATCAGCCAGAATCTTGACTGTAGACGGTGTTGAACGTTCACCATCTATAGCTACGGACTGCTGATATTCACCGTATTCGTCGAGAACACGTTGGAGGATGTTGCTGTAGCGCTCTGCAACCTTCCAATATTGTCCCATGCGAGAAAGAGTATCGACGAAAAATATAATATCGGAACTGACTGTATGTGCGATGGTAGAGCCATGGACTAGCAGCAGGCGAGCTGACACCCACAGCGTAAAAGCAAAAGGGGGGCCTAGCTTATCGAGGATATTGTTTTCGACCACGAAACGTGTAACGGAGAGGATATTGTCAACTGCTAATAAGCACCGCTGGCTGGCGCTATATGATGGTGTGAATATAGGCGACCGAGTTGTGGGATATGCAGCAGAAGAATGAAGACGAATCACGGCGCTAAAGGAAGTTAGCTCACAACGGACAGGGAGGTATAGTATGGTGTGACGTTCAAAAATGCAAGACCTACGTTTGATATGTGGCATGAAGCTGCACCCAGTCACTATGCAACGCCCGGCTCTGCTTTGTTCCATTGAACAACCGAGATGAATTTTCATATGCGTACTCTGCGGGTAGATTAAACTCCCATGTCGTCAACTCACTGTCTAATTTTCGGTACGTAGATTGCCATTCTTCAACATCAGACAGAGATCCAATATCGACAGGGCGTTTTAAAAACAAATGGACCCGTGAAAGAATCCCCAGAATTTCGATATACAATCCAAATGACCCTACTTTTTCTGCGTGGCTGAGATAGTCAGCACGCTCACCAGAGTAGTGGAACCTCCGAGTCTCCACGGGCTGGTTCTTGATAAAGTATTCATCTTTGCAAGGGAGCTTTCGGTCAATATCTTTGTCATCCAAGGCAAAATTAAATGCGGTAGCAATAGTCGAGTACCGGTCCAAGAGATAAACCATCCAGAAAAGACGACGCCTGCTTTCGTCTTCAATCCAAGAATCTGGCTCCGATAATGTAACTGCCCGAAGAGTGTAGATCGACGGGTACACCGGCGCAAGCAATGAGGACTTAGATTCAACCGCTATTCCCAATTGAACAACAGATCGGGTGATTAAAGCCAACAACTTCCATCCAGGTGGGCCATTTGATGAGCCAACCAAGTCTAATGCCAAAATAACAAGTGCTTGGAGTGCTTTCACAGAAGAATTCTCGAGACCATATAGAAGAACTTTCTGTTTTGAGGAGTCATGATAACGCTTCCGGCTATGGTCGCTGAGGCGACTATCAGTGGAGAAACGTAAAGTAGTGGCCACTATAGCGTATAGGACCATCCGATCGGCTTCTTCCAGGGGTGTAGGGCCAAAGAACGTATCCAGTGTGGAACGTCGGTGTAGAATCGGACACCAAGAATTGATGTGCTCAAAATAAAGATCCACTAGCGCGTAGAGCAGATCATATGGAGGTAGATCAAGATCCGGATCTGCAAATGACTGCTCCTGGTTCGCAAAAATGCTAACGGGTACCTTCAAGGATGATTCATTGCCCGTAAAATCGTGGTTTCCGTTTTGCGCTGATGGCAGTGAACCTATAACAGATGCGGGGGCACCATTTGAGTTGCCATGGGGAACCATATTCTTGACGGATGTGTCCGATGGACTGGTTATTGAGACGTCTGCATGTCGTGAGGGAAGGGCTACTGAGGCGGACGGATCGTTGAAATAAAGCGTTTGAGGGCTGGGTCCATGAACCGCAGATGGTTCTGACGGTGAGCTGTAGGGTATTGACCCTCCATGGTGAGGCATTGAAGGTGCATTTTGCAATATATGCATTTCGATAAGTCTTGCTTGGGACTGAATAACTTCTTCAAGCCGGTCTAGAAGACAACCCGTTAGGTGTGACAAACACGAATGACATGGCGCTCACTTACCCAAGCGCTGTTCAAGCTCTTTTCCATACCCAGCTCTGAGGCCAGGCTTTTTGCGTTCTTTATACTCACATAGCTGGCCATTTCTGACACACCAACCACAACTTGGCTGCACACGATCTATGAAAAAAAAAAGAAGATTTCAACTTAGCTTTTGTTGTAAAACTTCAACGGCGCTCCAAGACTTACCACACTTGACCTTTCGTTGCTTGCACAGTTCGCATCTTCAACCGCAGTTAGTCCAAGATAAGAATTAGAGATAGGTCTTCACAGGATGTGCCGTATAGACCAGCATTATTGGGTTTTATTACGTACGACACCGTAAGAGGGCGCTTCCGTTTCAATCCACGCCCGTTGCTGGAGCCATTGGCACCAATTTGATCATTGTCTGAGTCGATACCGGACGAGTATTCTAGTGGGCTCTGATGCCTATCGAGATGTCCAGGTTGCTGATTGGCAGGGCTGAGTTGCTGCGTAGGCGACGCAGTGTTCGGCATTTTGCTAGAGCGAAACTTCCGTCCTATCAGGGACCATGACGCACTGACAAGGTCTAGATGTGATGCCCGGACTGATCTCCGCAGACGGCTAGGCCGGGCTGGATATCACGGCGATAGTCCGATGAGCAAGCCGGGGCCGATGGAAGGAGAAAGAAAAATGAAGATTTGGGGTCTTGGGGATTTGGGGGGAACAAGAAAAACCGGGGCAAGCACCCCGCGTTTCTCCACTTTTTCGCTTGTCAACACATGCTGCTACGCCAGGAACGATGCATGGGGCAAAAGAGATCATTCTATTTACGATCTGACACATGGAAGCGCAGACGATGGACTGCTATTTCAACTCATTGTGGACCTGGATTTTGAAGAGTTTATTATCATCGCTCATCATTCATCATCGCACGATACGGCAAATTTCAGTATGTCATACGCTGGGGGATCGGCAAAAGGTTAGTAACATTTCAAAACTTGAAAGAATAAAGTCTGCATGGGGAAGGATCATATAACAAAAGTGCATTTCAATGTTGCATATGCGAAGTCTCTCAATGCAGGTAAACTGCAGTATCCCTTAGAACCCCCGTCACATAGGTATATGTAAATTGAGACTGCAAGCTCGGGGTGATTTGGGTGTCTCGGGCTAGTATTACCCCGAGTGAAAAATGACCCAAAGTACCTCGGCAGATACCTCAAGTTCGCCGTAGTTCGCTGGAACTACACCGTAAATGCGAGGGCTATGTTCAAATCAATGAGATCTCACGGGTTATTTCTAGTAACAGGAAAAGCGCCAGCCTCGAGATTCAAGGCTGACAGAATGCTCGTGATACTCGTGATTGTCTCTTCGGGTGTTTCGTCAAAAATCAGTGGATCGGGGCAGCACTTGAGGGTTGTTGAGTCTCCATATTCTCTCCGGGCTTGCGATACAAAACCTCGACTGGACTCCAGTGTGATGGCAATTGCATGGGGGTGGGCAAAAAAAAAAAGAAAAAAGAAAAAAGAAAAAGAAAAAGAAAAAAGAATTGTGACCAGACCTGGGCTCGACGAGGACCTCATCTGTAAGGAAGTCATGTGACCGTTAGAGATGCGTAATAACCATAGTAGCAGGAAAGCCACGAATTTAGTGTGGCATTTGCTAAGAAACATGGCCATTCCGCACAGTATGAGTCAGGTCTTTGGGGGCCTTCAACAGTCAACTCACGAATTGAACCCGCGAACACTTAGGCAGAAATAGACCCCGTTAATTGCCTATATGGGTTTAACACCATCATCTTGATTCTCTACAACACCATGTCCACTCATACTTGGAAGCCAGCGGAGCTCGGCCATGGTATGCAAGAAGAATTTTCATCCGTGCCTGGCTATCGGAACTTCCAAGGTTGAATTACGATAAGATATTCCACACTCACGATTGCTCTCACCTCTGACAATCCAATCCAGGTTCTTTCGGGACCTGTCCTCGGCAATCCTGGATCGGGCAAACGAGCTACCTCAGGAGTGCGAAGTTAATCCATATCCTTCAATCAAATATCGATACCTCAATCTGCTAGAAAAGTCGCAGGAGGTCTTGGGCAAGAGGTCTCTCTCTTCAAGTTGTACAAGAAGCGCGGCCGCTTACGCGGCCTGAGTCCTGACTCTTTCTCGCATTTCGACTGGAATTTAAGAAGTCTGCATAGCAGATTAAGATCACCAACTAGGCAGTCGACTAGTATTTAAGAAGTCCTAGTTATTTTATTGTATCACATACTAATCCAATCCAATCCAATCCAATCCAATCCAATCCAATCCAATCCAATCCAATCCCACCATCCTACATTTCCTAAAATCTTAATACCAAACAGCAGAATCCTAAGGCGATATCTAATATTTTGAATTTTTAATATCCTAAACAGCAGAATAATAAAGATAATTCAAAAGATAATTCAAAGACGTAGGAAAAGGACTAGCAGAAGCCCCAAGACTGACCTGACCGTCTAGACGAAAAGCTTTGATAGAGTGCCAAACGGCAGAATTCCCGAGGGCTAGGCTCGATTTACATAAACTTTAGAGCGATTCTCTTTTCAATCATAAAGATAGGTATGTGGCTATACTCCACATCCAAGCGCTTATCTTGATTCACCAGTGGATTTCAGACGACCCATCTACCTGGACCCGACATCCGGCTTATCCATCAGGCTCGCATATGCGACAGCCTATTTTAGATATCATTGTAATTCCTGGAAGTAGATGGTCATTCTTTAGACAGGCTTAGCAATGTACCTTTCCATACCATCATTGTGAACCCCCTAGTAGCCTTTTACCTGTGTTGTTGTTATATTTCCCATTTCGCCATAGATTCCTTTGGATACCCTAGGCTCCTTCCTTTACTGCACTTTTGTTCTTGGCTTAAACCTCCTCGACTTCACCCAAAGGCATTTTTCAGCTCATATTAGCTTTATAATCCGGTTGCTAGAAAACGTCGGTGACTGTTTACCAAACGCAGTAAAACCTGGTACGAATATCTAAGTAGGTATGAGGCTTGAATATGCGCAAACTGATCCCGAGGATTACATAGCTTCAACCTGGGCACTGGTAAGAATGGTACACTAAACGGGTATCTTGGTATTTGTGTCTCGAAAGTTACATCGATCATCCTTTTAGACCTCGGAGTCAACTGGTCAAGATATTCATGAGCATGTCGTATAGTCATCAATTCCGAGCTAGGCGATGAGTCAAATGCTCGTGTTGGGCAGCAAGGTTTTAAGAGGCTACTGCCTCGAAGTCATGGAGGCTGACAATGGGCACTGAGGAGATTCTTTTCGTCACGAGGTCCGCAATGTCAATGAAATGACCATGATGGCAAGGGAGAAGTGCTTGGTCATTTTCTAGATTGGCCTTTGGCTGAGGTCCCTGATTCCCTCTAGATGACTAACAACTTGAAGAGGTCTATCTCTATATTAAGCAGACACAATCATCGAAAAATCAACAACTCGTTTCTAGGTCATTCTTGGAGGGCTAAAACCTTGGAAGCATGTCTGGTAACCACAAAAGTTGAACCATGTACAAGCAGAAGTTCATATGTGGCATTGGCTATATGATCCACAGCCCCCTCAGAATAATTGGATGCTATTTTTATCGTGCCGATCTTGCGCCCGACTCGGACATTATCGCCAACGAGGCTTGTGCGCAGAGCCTCTATCTTCCTAGACCATCGGTGATCTGGAGATCTGGACAAAATTTAACAGACAATGCTGCGCCCATGAAAGTGTTTCAATCGTGACACTTCCGTCAAATCACCCATTTGCTGGCCTGATACATCTGTCATCTTATCTGCCTAAAATCTCAAGGCAGCAACAAAAGCAACCGAGGGAAAGGGGCTCTAAAATGAGTTTTCTAGTAACGATTGGTTCAATCATTCATAATCATATACCGGGTATTTACAGCACGCTATGCCTTGGAGCCGCATACCGCAAGAAATCTTCGATATCATTATTCAGGACTTTGATATCGAGACCCTTAAGACTTTCCGTTTAGTCAGTCCGGCCACAGCTGCAAAATGCCTTCCACATATAGTTCGGCTCGCACAATGTACTCAAACCGATCTCACGGAAAACAGTCTGTGGGGTTTGATTCAGCGTGCCTTGCATCCTGCATTTCGACACGGGGTTCGAAAACTTAAAATCATATCCCAGTCTTATTGTCAGGGCGTGAAGCTTTCTCGTTCCACGGAACGAGATTATCAGACCGCGAGCGTGTATGCATGGGCTTGGTGGCAATATAGTTATTGGCGGCAGGATGAAAGGTATCACGAATTGGAGCAATGGCTGGCTAGCCAACGAAGAAGGCGAGACGAGTTGCCAGAACAATTTATGATCGATGCTTTAGTAACTGGACTCATGAACTTTCCTTATCTGGAAACGATCGAGCTGGACTCTTGGGTTGTGATATCCCCCAAAGAAGTTCGAGAGGCCTCTGACAGCTTTGGAGATGACACAGAAAGGCGCAAATCCCAGGTGCTTTATATAGTGTCTACAGCGATGCTTAAAAGCCAAACACCGACGCGCAAGCTAAGTGTTTATCACAAACATTCCCCGTCTGGCTCAATGCACAGACTTGAGAGGTGCAGCGCCTCGTTGGGGGATTTTTCCGTGGATTCTATCAAGCCCGGTGGCAATCATACCTCTTCCAAGTCGCTAGCAATCGATTATCTTGCCATTGATTGCTCTTTTCGAGCACCTGCTTCGCCCTTGGACCATGGAGTCTCGGGGAAATCTTGGTTCAAATACGTGTCATACGGGTTCAATACCCAGTCTCCTGAGCCAGACCTCCGCCACAGCAATACTTCAAACATGGTCAGAATACTGCACCATGCACCACAGCTTCGCACTATCATATTGAAGTTTCTGTATGAGCACAATGAAGAGGCTGTTGAACAATCACGCACCTTATTCTCCAATATTACTCGCCAAGTCAGTTTCGAGCAACTGAGGGTGTGCAAGCTCTATCACATCGCGCTGAAGAAAGACGCATTACTTGGATTCTTGAAGGCCAATCAAAGTCTCACGGAGCTTTACTTGGAGGATATATCCCTCCAAACTGGAGAAACTTGGCACTCGGTTTTCGAATTCATTAGTAAAGAGATGCAAGATCTAACCCAGGTTCAACTTTACGAGCTTCATCAAAATGGGTGTCCTCTGAAGAATGGCATGAGAGAATGCTGGAGCTCCCACAATCCTTGTATTTCAATGGATGAGAAAGAGTTCGCGAGGCGATATTATCCCAATAACCTGGCTTTCACAGCCCAGCTGCCCGGTGGTCAAAATACCGTGTGGCCATATCTCAACATCAGGACAATCAACGGCCAGGTTAGTGTTGTGCAAATGTACAGTTGTCCGGTATACATACAAAGGCGTTTGTAATATAGTTTTACTTATTTGACGAATCACCGTATATTATACCCAGTTACGTATGTACTAGTCTGCAGTGGCTCCGGCTTTATTATCGAGAATTAGATCGTTCAACATTTTGACTTGGAACGTTGCTGTGTATAGTATGTATAGTAGGTATCTGTGGTCGATAGAGTCGGCCGCGGATATTTTGAATGCCTGAAATACACCATAATAGCAAGACACTTTATCATCTTATTTTTTTATCTCCTTTTTCAAATGAAAGAAAACAAAATGTTGGCTCAAATTTATGTGAACGACTCAATCTTGAATAGCTCCATCAATTGATCTTTGTGGAACGAACCCCCGGGGCCGGGTATGTGGTATTGTTACCGTATCGAATGCCTGATACAGTCAGATTAGTGCCCGCCCAGGTGATGCCCATGGCGGTATCGATACACTGTAAATGACAGACAAAAATGCGGGGTTTCCAGTCGCTGGCGGCTTTACGCCTTCCAGTTACCCGAAGGTTCCAGCCGCCCAACTTTGGATGCGCGAGGGTCGCGACTCTTCTTTTAATCTGTCGTCGCAGACTCATGCATGCTGACAAGCTGCTCAGAGGGGGAAAAAAAAAGAGAATCAAATTTCAGAATCCAATTCAATCAAACTAGTACGCTATGAATATCTAGGCTACAAAGGAATGCTATTCTTGGATTGGCAGAAATGCGATCGACCGGTACGCGAATCTTGTCTTGATCTCCAGACTACCCGACTGACCTCTTGCCATTGCCGTGCCATTTTAACAGACGCGGCATGTGTGACGTGTCGTCAGAAATCCCGGAGATGTGATCGCGCTCGTCCGATGTGCAAACGTTGCATCAGCAAGGGCCTTCAGTGTGGGGGATACCCTGACAAGTTTCGATTTTGCGGGATTGCCACCCGGGGAAAGTGGAAGGGCCAAAGTGCACCAGTGGATCAATTAGTTTCCTCTCCAGCAGCTCAACTTGAAAATTCCTCAAACGAGGCATCAGCAGCGTCAGGAACTCCAGGCGAGAATCCGAATTCTCCGGATAGCTATGCTGTCAACAATGATCAAGAAATCAACAAAGTCCTTGCTTCAACGAAGACAGAAATGCTTATCTCGCATTGTAATGTCTCGTCTCGGTGCCCTTGGTAGCTTCTTGCTAACCCGGTCACAGATGATCGAGTGATCTGTCCTCATCAAATAGCACTCCGCGTCGACCACAAGAATCCCTATCGGATATATGTTCTCTCGCTGGCTTATGAACAGATCGGGCTGTTGCATGCCGTGCTTGCATTATCGGCTTGTCATTTGGGGCATTTGAAATCCGATAGACATCTTTATGAGGCTATTGCTGTAGACTACCGCCTTAAAGCTATTGCCGAGCTTGCTGCTGCAATCAAAAAGGTAGGGTCGGGAGAGTTTAGTGATGGTGACCGAGATGGCGTGTTTGCTACGATTCAAATTCTTCTTCTTCACGATGTAGGTGGTTCTAGAATGCGATCGTCCTATAAATGACTAACTGAGTGAAAGATTTGTGAATCTGGCGTCTCTTTGCATGGGGCCCACATATCTGGCGCCATGTCCGTATATTCCCAATTGATGCTGGATCAACGCTTGACTGTCTCTGATGAGAGAACGGTCTTTTTCCTGGGTAACCTCGCTTGGTAAGTTGCTTGCTTTTCTTGCGGTGAATATCATGTGTGTGTGTGTGTGAGAGAGAGAGAAAGAGTCAAGAAGAAGCATTCTCTTACCTTGTCTATGTAGGCTAGATATTATCCGATCCTTCTCTGCACCCGAAAGACTTTGCTTCCCTCAGAAGCTTCGTGAAAAACTTTTATCTTTATGCGACTTGCGATTCGAGTCAGTCAATGGCTGCCCACGAGAATTAGTCCTAGTCATTGGAAACGTTCTCGAGCACGCAAAGGCTCATTTGATGGGCAGGATGAACAGTAAAGAGTTCGAGGATGTTCTCGCAAGCTCGATTCAAAAGTTCTATCTTTGGGACAGCTCCCGTTGCTTCTTCCCAGATGCGGATTCCCTTTGGCTTTCTGTTGCTGAGGCCTACCGCCATGCCTGTATTCTCTGCACTAGGCGCCTTCTAGACGACACTGAACCCGCATTCGCACCCCACATTCAAGAGTCAGTGCATCAAATTCTGGACTCAATTTCAAACATCCCTGGGACCAGTCCATTGATCGAACTTTTGGTTCTTCCGCTATTTATAGCAGGTACCGATTGCCTTTCTCAGCATTCGCGACATTATATCTTGTTAAGGTATGCAGAGATCAAAGCCAGATCTGAAATGGGAAATTCTGCCCCCCAAAAAATTCTTGAAAAAGTCTGGCAGGCGAGATCAAATCAGCCAAAGAATGATAATAGCAATGTACCTTGGAGGCCCTTTGTGAGTTATATTCATATGTCCTGAGATGATACTGCTGCTAATTATTTCCAGACGCAAAATCCTGAACTACCGCACCAGGATGATTACTTGATTATTTGAAATATGATAAAAAGGAAATCGATATTTAGTTAAGCTGACTGTTTTCGGTAAGCTCAACTTCGATAATGCCCAGTTCGTCCGCTCCGCGGAGCCAAAAGTTCAATACCTCCATGCTTGCGGATGTGAACAAATCATTCCAACTTGTCTGGTTTCTCTCCAAACCCGAGCAGAATGCCATCACAGCCAAATCTGTCATACAAGGAAGGATTTGAGCATTCCGCTCTGGAAGAATATGTTCTTCAATAATGATCTTGGAGAAGCCTGGTGTCATGGCTGGCTTGAGCTTTCTCAAAATGACGGCTACCTTCTCATCTGACCAATCAGGCAGCACATATTTGAGATAGTATACGCGCGCATCCAATAGACAAATACATGTTCATTAAAACTGCCAAGGCTTGTTTGCAGACCCAAAGAACAACACTTACCTTGAACTGGCTGATCCTTCCTCAACAAAGTCGTGCACATTTATCTCAATGCCAGTTATATCTAGCTCCTGCAGTCGACGAACCTCTTCGATTACGGAAGCCCGATCCTCGAGTATCAACTTTCCCTTGGCATTCGGAAACCTCTTTCTAAAATCGAGTAATTTGTGACCTCGCCCCCCCCCCCCCCACCGACATCTACTAAAAGAGGAGTGTGAGGATTAATACCCGGATGATCCAGGATACGCTCATTCACGGGGAACCAATCTGTCCAATGCGGTCGACTAGCCCTTTGGCCTTGCATGAAGGTATTGAATCGAGCTTTGGCAAAGCCTCTGGATTCTGAGACAGCCATGTGAACCCGTCAACTTTGATATCGCTTGAAAATTGTAGAGCAGAAAACATGGGGTCATCTGGATTGCGGTAATTCGTTTTTTGCAGATAATCAGGAGTTTTTTGGATCGATGGCAGAATTTCACGGAATCTATTCATTCGCATGTGTTAGCTGATGCACCTATTGTGACTATAAGGATAAAAGGTAGAATAGTCTTACAAAGATTCAACGGTTCCAAATGTAGTGCGCTAGGTCATTTCTCTTGATAACGCAGTTGGTAAGTATTCGCCAGGTACTGGCTCCAAAGCGAAGGCATTGGCGACTGAAACTCGCATTATGCGCCCTATTATTCATGTTAACAGAAACATTTATTGAATTGAAAAGATTATCTACTTGCTGACTAGAAGGGTAGCCGCCTTTCTTGCGGCTGCAAGCGCCGCTAGAGGAACTGGCAAGATTGCATCCCTCAACACGGAGAAAATATTCATGTCATGTGCTATCACTAGAGCCATAAAAATCGTTGGCTTTCATTTTGGGGTTCAAGTTACCCTCATATGTGAGAATAGGGGTCATGGATTCGTGTCTAACTTACAGAGAAAGAGAGTTTCAGAATGGCATCTTTAGGTCGTTCTAGCGATCGCGCGAGCTGCATAGCCTTTTCATGCGCTTGGCCGCGGATTTCATTAGCGCCTGTTGATTCAAATAGGTCTAAAAAGGCCGATATTTCAGCTAGAAGATTTCACATATTTTGAAAATTCATTCTTGTTTATCGAAAGGGGAGAGCTGACGAGGACCAGATGCGGGCAGACTTTTGAGAACTTGAAGCTGCGGGGTGTTGTTGCTTGTAATATAATGGAATATTTGAATGTTACACATAGAGATCCATGCATAGATGAGATGGATACATGCAAGCATCAACCTACTAGGTATGGTACCACTTTCCTGCTAAAAATTGACGAGTAGGTACGTGGCTTCAAGTCATGATGTTGGTCTACTTCAAGTGAGTTAACACAAAGTCTACATCTCCATATGTCAATTGAGCCCTTTGCGTTGCTCTAATTCAAAATTGTTAGGGCTGTGGCACGTATGTACGAGTAGTAATTAGTACGTATTATGAACATTTGATTAAATGAGATACTACTACTACTACTACTACTACTACTACTACTACTACTACTACTACCTAGGGTGCATGCCCGGTCTAGTGCGGCTGTACATGATTCAACAAACCTTGGAATGTTTCAAGCAGGGCTGAGGTGAATGTGCATGGATCACGCACGTGCGGTAATTTCTTTCACTGGCAGAATATATCGCATTCAAGCTCAATGTCATCTCTCAATTTTCATCTCTCATATGATTAGATCAAATTTAATGTTCCAAAAGCCAGTCCGACATGAAACAGCTAAACCCAACGTGAATGCCACTAAACATAGGAAGAATGCGCATCCTGGCATACGCTCTCTGGCTTTTTGCGAACATAAGTCTCTCTAACAGGATCTCCTTCATGTTTGCAAATTTCCCATTGTCCAATCCCGTATTCCTCAGAAGCACGTTTGACACCTCGCCCGCCTCCCCCAACAATGAGATTTCCAGGCCGGTAGTTGGGATCTATTTTCATGCGATTGATAGCGACCACATGGATCTGAGCATCATTTGGGATGTCACGCGTTTCTCCACATGGAAGTGGCCATCGTATCGGCTTCCAGGATCCATCCGACTGTAGATCCATTCTACGGAAGGGAAGATACTCCATTAGACGCCAGCCAAATGTTGAAAAGGTTGACACGCCCCCGCCGTAGGTCAGGCAGTCATGAACAATTCCATGGCTCATAGTTTGGGCAAGGGTCTCTTTGAAGGCGTCATTGACATGGACTTGATTGCCATGTGTATTTGAAACAATAGTATCAAAGCCTCTATTTGCAGTCTGATGGAGTGAATGACTAGGCACCTCGTAGCAGTCATAACGCTTGAGCTTCTCAATGTCAAATTCAAGACCAACATTCTGAGCCTCCTTGATCATCCATACGAGAGGGATATGGCTGAGCGGCCATTGATCTTCCGAATTGAGCTTCCAGCCCCCTCCAACATCACCATGTTGTCCCGGAAACCATACTTCTGAGATGTCTTGTTTATCGTCGTCGTCGCCGTCATCTTCCTCCTCTTGGTTGCTGGCAACCTTCGGGCTTGAAACGTGGAGAGATACCTTGGAAATTTTGCTCTTAATTGATGCCATGTCTGGCATGAGGCAACGATTTGCCGCCTCCTCCGTACTAACTCTTCGCCTTGGTGATGGAGACGGTGCTCTATATCGCTCTTCCTGACTAGAAGGTCTTTCTTTCCTTTCCAATTTTCGATCATTTTCCGGCATATCGAGAGCAGCCTCAGAAACACTAGATTTTGCTTGATCCAGGATTTGTCTCAATCGATGCGTTTGGCCCGGCAAACTAAACCGCGCCGCTTCAGAAATCAAATCTTGCCGAAACTTCGCACGGCGCTCATCAATTGAGACGGCGTGCCGAATCACCCGAGCAGTACTTTGGGCCGTATATGGGAATTTATTTCTCTCCATCCAAGCGTTTTCAAACATAGGCACACTATTGACCGTGTCAAACAATCCCATGAACCTAATGCGACCGACAGGCCGACAAAAAGTCTCTCTGAAGGCCTTCATGAAATTTAATAGCTTATGCTTCTCTTCGCGATCTTGCCCGGTCGTGTCCTTTCGCTTTTGCCATTTTGCGAAAGTCTTCCACGCAAACCTGATTAGCTCTTCATTTCCTGGTTGAAGCAGGCCGACAAAGTCGAGCATCTCTGCCAAAAAGCGAGCTGTATACGACCCTCGACTGAAACCGAAGAAATAGATATCATCGCCGGGGGCATAATATCTCATGAGGAACTTATATCCACCCAAGACATGCTCGTCGAAAGAGGATCCCAGGGCTGCATCCTTCCCTTTTTTGTAGGATGATTTGATACGCTCAAGTTTCCCCTTGCTGCCTAATGAGTGCGATGACACATATGTTCCAATTCCAGGTTGATAGTAGTGGTACTGGTGACTTCGACTGCGATCTAGCATCTAGATCACCATTGTTAGAATCGACATTCAAAGGGGTGGACATTGAAATTAGCATGGAATTGAAAAAAATGGACCCACTCGATAGATTTTCAAAAGGTTTGTGTCCGATCCGTCGCCAGCAAACTTGTTCCCTGTTCCATCAAAACATAGCACGAACTGTTTTGTAGGTTGTTCAGGCATGAATGTTTCATCCATACTACTTAGGGCGGATACTAGTTGATGGTAAAGGCAAACCGTGGTTGCAATTCAACATAAAATAGATTAGATTGATGGATGTTATGTGGAGAGAAATTTACTTCACAGGCATTCGGTATTCGAATAGAGCAAAGGGATTTTCATGATTACCCTGGAGGGGCCGAAGGGATCAAATCAAAGATACGCATGAGAGCACGATCCAGCATGCGGTTTGGTCGTTGGCCTGCAGATCACTTGGACTTGGTTTCGGGACTGCCAGTATGCCGCCTAATTGCCTCTCTGCATAGAGTATAGAAGTGCCCATGCTGTTTCTTGCTTGAGAATTCTAGCAAAGGACAGGGCTTATAATTAACACGTGCCACCTTCAAGTTTCATAGCGCATTTCTTCTTTCAGGGCTCGTGTATGAAGAATCTCGATCAGCTACTTTTTGACATTCCTGAACCAGAAGGCTCAAGTATATAAGGGCTCTTCGGCTGGAAATTTATTCTCTAGTAGAGTTTCATAAAATGCTATTCACACATTAATGCTTCATTTCGGGGTATCCTGCATTTTTCTACCTATGTCAAACAAGATCATCATACCACGTCGCCTGGTCGTAGACATATTCAAAATCCTTCCAAAAATTTGGTTATGAGGAAGATTGAAAGTATAATACATTTTCCACATCGCCTTTCCTGTCCAATGCTTCTTTCTCTTGAGTCCCAATCTTTGATTGGCTCAGCTCGGTCTCACTGCTCCCGGGGTAAGGTGCATGATCTCAGCCACTTCTTCATCGATAAGCGGGCCACTGTATTCCTTGCGAGCCCGAACAAAATACCAAATACCACTCAGAATGAGGACTCCGGCAGTGACGACAATACTGTAGTTCATAGTCGTGTAGTCGACGGGGGTCTGAGGGGGCCACACACTCCAGAAAATGACGAACAACATGTACGCGCAGGCATAGGCGTTATTAATGGTTCCCAATATGCCAGGTACTTTCCAGGGGCCCCAGATGAGAGGTGCTTGGGCGATTTCAAATTCCATTGGGCGCTGGGCTCTGTTTGAATTGTTGCGTTCGGGGCTAGTGGCTGGATTTGGGCTAGAAATATCCTCTTCACTGGGTTCCTTGGGGCGCACGAGGGCTTCAGACTTTTCCACTGTACTAGCAGGGGCATTAGAAGGCGCATCCGGGTGACTTCCATCCAGCATGGTGCCATGGGGGAGAACATTTCCATTAATCCGGTGATAGAGAAGGAAGGCGCTTGGGAGAAAATAAGTACTGTAGAATCCGGTGACGGTTAAGGATATCACATCATTGAAGGCGGTGGTGGACCCGATGTAGATGAGGGATAGGGCACAGGCAAATCCGCAGACTACAGAGACAGATACGATAGGGACTTGGCTGCGCTTGTTCACACTTTTCAGGAACCGGGAGAAGGGCAGGCCTTGATCCCGGGCAAAGGACCAAGTCATACGAGATGAAGTTGCGGTAATACCGGTAGAACAAGCCATCGTTAGTATCATGATGACGGCGGTCATGATAGATGCTCCCGTATAGGAGTGTGTGCTTTCATAGAAGACCTGGATGAAAGGGAACCCTGTAGCTGAGTTCAGTACTGCCTTGACATCACCCAGACAGAATAAAACCGTGACCATCATTGAGAATCCCAGAATACTGTTGAGAGTCATTCCGGTGATAATAGCCTGAGGAATCACGGTTGCGGCATTGGCGACTTCTTCGGCCATGTGCACACTGGCATCAGCACCAACGAAGGTTGCAATGTTTCCAATGAAGCCAACACAGTATGACAGACCCTGAGTGGGCCAACCGCCCTCGTTGAGTGATGTGTGAAAGACAAATTCTGCTGAGTTCTTAGGTGACATTGCGAGTAAGGTAGCCGTAATAGCGATGAAGCCAACCAAATGCAAGATAAGAATGACGATCTCAAACCGAGGGAGAATATTTGGGACGACAACATTGATAAAGAATGTCCCCGCCACACTAGCCCAGGCTAAAAGGGTATTTTGCCAGCGCTGTTGTACGAAATGTGGGTTGTTCAAGGTGATCAATCCTTCAATCATGGTGCCAAGAAAAATGGTCTCTGTTGCGATGGTGGCGATCCATGCCAACGAAGTCAGCCATCCAATGAGATAGGAACACACTTTTTTCCATCGCATTGGGGCCAGCATGTAGACCCAATAGTATTGGCCGCCAGCAATTGGCGCCATTGAAGCCAATTCGGCAATGACGGTATATGTCGATAGTGTGGAGAGACAGGCAATAATGTAGCCATAAAAGGCACCTGCGGGGCCTCCATTTTCGAACGACTCGTAAAACAGAGTGAGAACGGTTTCCCAAGTAATTAATTCAGCCATGGCGAATCCGACGATCGAAAAGAAACCGAATCGTCGCTTGAGCACTTGCTTCTTCCCCAGGCGGGCCAAAGCCTGGTCGTCGGAAGGCTCTAAGCCAGCCTCGGACTTCATGATGCAAAAGAATGAGAGAGCCTCTTTGATTTCCTTTGCTTTGTTTTCTTTTTCTTTTTCTTTTTCTTTTCCTTTTTATTTTTTTCTTAGAAAAAAGAAGAAAAGAAAAAAGAAAAAAAAAAGTTTCTCCCCTTCGGCGCTGCCCGCGCGGAAAGCACAAAAGCACTGACGCTTCCAGTAGGGAAAGAAGCAAAGAAGGTAACAAAAGGGCTTATGCACCACCGGATCGCATGACAAATATCCCAAGTTGGATATAAGGCTGAAAATTGCGTGAAATCGCACGAATGAAGAGATCTCGGAAACTGCAGGGGGGGAGAAAAGCAGGAGCTGGAGGGGCTTTTAAATGCGATTTACCGAGGCCAACGTTGTCCCGCTAAGACAGTTTGGGATCCAGCTTCGGATCCACTCTGCTGCTTCTCTGCCAATCCAGTTAGCGCTACTGGCGATTGAACATCCACAATCATCCGCAATGTTGGTCCAGTTGTGGAGGCGGATCAGAAAACGGGTTTGGGGGGGGAAAGGAGGGGGGAAGAGAAAGCGCATGGCATCATAGCAGAAGCCACCACTGAAAATACCTATAGCGGTAGTACAGTCCTGAACAGATAAACAAGCACTTTGCGAGAGATCCAAAGAAGAGAAAAGGCGGGAACCGTATTCCCATTCAGGTAAGACTGTCTGGGCGGCATTCCACGGTGCTTGGCCTATGAGCGTGGGCTTCGGCATTCTCCGTCCAACCAACGGCATCGGCGGAATCAACGGAGGCTGGGCAAGGTTCCTGTCCACAACGGGCTACCGAATCCAGTCATCGGAGTCACACTTGGCCCCGTGGAGGGATGAGTGAAGGTAGAATGGTGAAGTCAATCTGTCGACGTGTGAAGAGTACAAGTGCTGTCTAGGCATGTTACCGAAGTGATGGGGGATTTCCTGGTGTGCAATGGGTCGGAATAAATCATTCGACCCCTAGTTGTGGTTGAATCAAGAAAACAAACCTCATTTGAAGATTGATTCGGTCCTGAAAATTGACTCTGCATATGTGCAGAATGCAAAGTTGCCCATATACCAACATGAGTGAACTTTTTGCTCCAGTAGGTATGAACCTCATACGACCGAATATGAGCGAGTATAAGCGGGCATATCTTAGGGGCCTTCCGTCACTGTTCGATTATCCTATCAGAAATTTAAAGGATAAAAAAAAGCCCTCTGAGCTTGCTGCCAGATAGAAGAAGAACTTCGATACTCCAGCCGGTCGGGAAATGTGCAACACGGAAGCATTCTCGTCAAGGATGCTGACCCCGATCCTGGTTGGATATAGAGTAACATACAGATCAATCAAGATTAAAAAGGGCACTTTGTCTCTGTTGACTCCATGTCCTAATTGAGCTGAAAAGCCAATAGTCTCTCATTTAGTCCTGTTTCGTAGAGCGCCCGAAGTCACACGGCACGGGCAATCCTCCTGAAACAAGGCGGAGACCTCAGCTGCCACCCCGGATCTACAGGCGTCTTTCGCAAATGATGGGACAGTTTAGGGATGCAAAAATTGCGGGGAGGAGGTTTCGGATACTTCAAGCTTGCCTTTTGAGCTGTCCCCAAGCCATCCAGGGGTTGATGATGATTGAAATTGATCGTACTATCCGAGGAAACACTCGAAAGCCGTGTAAGTTTGGACCCTGGGCTATCCGACAGAAGATTCAAGGCATTTCATTGTTCCGGGTACTTTGCTGATTTCAGGCGCCATGCGTTCTGGAGAATGAGGTGTGGTCGCTATCTGAGTACCTGATATATGCTTTTCATTCTGTTCATGTAGCACAATGCTACTAGTACTTGATTAGGTGCGTTTTCTATCAGCTACTAGTAAAAATGTTCTTTCAAAAATATTCTTTCAAATACTTATGTGAATTGTTTTGTTATTGTTCAACCGTAGTTTCTTTGTCCTCTAATGTCCCACAGTTTCGGGCTTCCATCTCTTTGTACACTAAGTCCATTCATCTTACTTTTAGCTAGACTCTTTGTCTCAAAGCCTTGGGCTTTACAAGAAGGTTTAAATGGTAGGTATTGACACCCTCTGCTATCAATTTCTTTTATTTTTGACACCCTCTGCTATCAATTTCTTTTATTTTGTTCAATCAAGCCACGGACTTTCATTTCCAGCAGACATCAATAATTTTCAGAAAAGTTCATACATTTGAATATATCTTACTACTGACACAGAAATACGAAGCCTCCGATGACCAGATCCCAAGTATTAGAATCCACGTTCAAGTACGGGGTGTCAGAGTGGCATGGCGCAAAGTGGCAAGAATGGCAGCATTCTGCAGACAGATCATGCCCAGTCTCGCGTGCGCGTGTCACAATAAAGATGTTGAAAGACATCTATGATTGGAGCATAACTGAACCCAACTCCGAGGAAACATGTCCTGGTCTTCTTTGTTCACCTCCGCCGCGATTATGGCAAGTTGTAGTAGATTTGAACCTGCCAATCGATCTTTGGTACAAGACAATGACCATCAAGAAGGAAGTCAGAAAATTGACGAAAGATGGCTTGAGAAACCGTCAATTCCTTGTTGTTAATGATTATTTCCTGCAGGTTGGGCCAGGAGTCATCTTTTCTCTCTGTAGCCGACGTTCGAATGGACCACATTGGTCTGAGATTGCACTTGCTGCTTATCGTCATCACGAAAGTGCGGATCTAAGGTATGTATTTCGGGTTGACGTGGTTAATAGCACCACAACCCAAACTGTCAATGTTATATATCAAATGAATGGGCTGAAGTGGCCGATGTTTGACCGTTCATATTGGAAGCACGATTCTCCTGAATACCGCGCTCTGCTGTCCACCCCGAATGCGCGAGGCGTTGCAGGTCTGATCATCGGGGGTTTTGGATCAGGAAATCGATATATCTCTGAGATCGTTACCTGGGCCGACCCCGAGAACGTTTGTTTGCAAATGCTTTTTGTGATCTCCAACCTTGGAAGCTCCAATCATGATGTTTGAACATTTGAACTGGCACTGACAATTTTCTCCCTCAAGTTTTTTTATCTGTTTTAAGTTACTTAGTACTATTCTGTTGTGCTCTTCAAATCATGTTAACATATAAAATCGTCCCCCCTCTCAATTGCTCTCTCTTCATACATATTACATTCAAGTTTGACCACAATCAGACACAATCAGAAAATGAGAAAATGAGAAAAATGAATCGCCTCGAGTAACAGAAACATTGAAGCTATATCCGAGGAGTTTACAGCAAGTTCACAGGCGAATTTCTTGGGTTTAATTGGAGGGCGTACGTAACCAGACTCTAACCTAACAGTAAAGTTTTTCCCAGACTGGCAAGGTTGCCGGTACATATGTATATTACATGAAAATGGCGCAAGCTTTTCTTTTCTTTTTTCTTCTATCGTCATGGCTGATTTGAAAATTTGTTTACTTACACCTTGTTTGTGTTGCATGTACGTCGTTTCAAGATTGTGTGAATCCTGCCAAGCGCTATTGGCCAAAGATAAAGCGCTCGACGTATTGTACAAGAGCTCATATCAAGTGCCAAGCCATACTAAGCCTTGATTCGGCGCGTGCCCAATCGATCTTCATTGGCTTTGACTTATCAACGCCACCATCTCTTGGATACTGCATATGGGCCGCCCTCGTGCTAGCTTCTTCCTTGCATATCTCCCTCGCCAGGTTGTTTGACCCCACCTTATCTCGTCGCGCAGAACACCTTAGTAGACCCAACTGGGATGTAGTATCGGGTTTATAGCTCCCTTTGGAATGAAATAGAAAAAAATACCCTAATTATCTGACGTTATTTCGCTTTATCCAGTTTCCCATTTTCTTTTCTATTCGTCACAGGTCCAAGTGTAATTTGCTTCGCTCTCAAGGTGCTATCCGTGCACCCGGGCCACTCAAGAGCTCTCAAGATGCATTCAGGGCCTGAGCAAGGTCCGGATGACAATGCATGATTCGTGTCGCCCAGTAATGGCCTCATACACGAGTGGCGGACTCGTCTGTTCTGCATGGGAAAAGGAATCTTTAGCCTCGAAACTTTTCCAAGGCCAACTGGTCACCGGGATACCCCAGACCTAAATGCCGATCGCCCAGAGAGGCTTATCTCGCGATTAGGATGGCATGATGGCATAACCCCACTCATGGGCTGTCTGCTATCGGGGGGGATTTTAGCCTTCCGTTCTGAAATAAAACACGAATTTCACGTTATCTTGTGGCCAATACTATAAATCTCCAACTATTTCCCGGCTACAAAACTTGTTTCATTTAAAATCAGTGAGCCTGGTAACTCGTTGAACTTGGTCGGATTTTCAAGATGAATGGATCCGAGGAAGAAATCGAAAAAAAGGTCCCGGCCGTCGTTCATCCTACGCTGGATGGATCACTCCCACCCTATGGGGAGGAGGGCAGCGCTACGGTTGATGTCGAGCAGGGTCAACATGCCCTCAAACGAGACCTCAAGGGACGTCATATGCAAATGATTGCGATCGGTATGACACTCTCCGGTGGATTGAAGCTGTCTTTGTTTATCTAACTTTCTTTCAATTTAGGCGGTGCTATCGGCGCTGGTCTTTTTGTTAGCACCGGTAGTGCTTTGCGAGAAGGGGGCCCTGGATCGCTAGTAAGCAAATTAACCAGATTAAGTGATACATCAGCGTACGGAGGAATAACAATGTCTGTATCAAGCTCCTCGGATACATTATCGTGGGCTGCATGCTTTTGTTGACTATCCATGCGCTCGGAGAACTCGCTGTCCTCTATCCAACAAATGGAGCTTTCTTCACGTACTGTGTCCGCTTCATCAATCCTGCCTGGTCAGTCTTTCTGCTTTTCCTTCTACTCTCAATTCTTACTGAATATTGGCATGCAGGGGGTTTGCTGTCGGCTGGGATTATGCAATTAGTTGGCTAATTATGCTTCCCTTTGAGCTAACGGCAGCGAGTATCACCATCCGGTATTGGCGTGACGATTTGAACATTGGAATATGGATCGCTGTCTTCCTGGTCGTCTTATCTTCGATTCAATTGTTTGGTGTTCGGGGCTATGGTGAAGGTAACGTCCAACTTTATAATTCTATCACGCAGGACGCAGGGTTATTAATTCAGTGACATTTACAGTTGAATTTATCCTCGGAATTCTCAAGGTAATTGCCGTTATAGGCTTTATTATTCTCGGCATAGTAATAGACTGTGGTGGTGCACCAAAGGGTGGATATATCGGAGCGCACTACTGGCATGACCCTGGTGCCTTCACAAACTTCTATGGTTTCTGTGGCGTTTTCACAACTGCAGCCTTTGCTTTTGGTGGAACCGAAATGAGTGGCCTTGCTGCTGCAGAGGCTGCTAACCCTGCCAAATCACTGCCAAAGGCATGTAAGCAGGTATTCTGGCGCATTTTGATCTTCTATGTTCTGGGAACTTTCATCATCGGTTTGATAGTGCCGCACAACGCAAGCTATCTTCTTGGAGCATCTAATAGCAACACAAAAGCTTCTCCATTCGTGGTATCAATTCAGGAAGCTGGTATAAAGGGTCTACCATCTGTCATGAATGCAGTGATTACTATCTCAGTGATCAGCGTCGCCAACTCCGCAACTTACGGATCAAGTCGAACAATTCAGGCCCTAGCGTCTCGCGGTATGGCGCCAAAATGGATGGCATATATTGACAGAAAGGGACGACCCATCTGGTGTATTCTTCTTCAGATTGCCTTTGGGTTTCTAGCTTTCATCAACGAGGCCTCGTCTACCGGAGATGTCATTTTCGAATGGCTTCTGGCTCTGTCTGGCGTTTCCGACTTCTTTCTCTGGGGCAGTATTTGCTTTGCGCATATTCAATTTCGTAAAGCATGGCGCCACAACGGTCGTGATGTTAAAGAACTTGCATATACTGCCCCTTTTGGCGTTGTTGGGAGCTGGATTGGACTCTCACTAAATGCTCTTTGCCTTGTTGCCGAATTTTATGTGTCCGTGTATTCAAAGAATGCGGAGGCGTTTTTTGAGAACTATCTTGCTGCTCCTGTGATACTCTTCTTGGTCCTTGCCTGGCTTGTCTACACTTATTTTAACAAGAATCCTTCACTAGATCGTGGATATTGGCTTGTTAAAGTCAAAGATATCGATATTTACACCGGCATGCGCGATGGAATTCTAGATGTCGATCTTCCACCCAAGATTGAGTATCCTACCTGGGGTTCTTATTTCAAGGCGGCCCCTATGAGAATTGTGCGATCTTTAATCTAGTCTGAATAAATATGAGTGCTGGTGATCGAGTTCACCCTAGCAGCTTGTATATTCAAAATGTTTCTGATTCGGTTATCGAGCTTAATAAAACAATAAGTTACTTCCTCGTTTACATTCATACGTACTGTTGTTTCGGGAAATAAGTGAATGTTTGATTAGACTTTTTATCCATAATATTCAATCTCATTGACCAGCATTTGATCTGAGCATTAATTATAAATTGGAAATGCTATTCTCATAAGGGATCAAACATTTCAAGTGATGAACCGTCTCGGAGAGAAGCCTGGGCTAGAGCTCTCGCCGATGCCTTCTTAAACAGGAAATTTAGGCGGTCTATTGATCAGGGCTCCTATTGTCGTGGTGCAATCAATGACGGGCAGTGGTGTTTTACATGCACTCTGTACCATTTTCCTTTGGTCTTTTAAATCTTTGAATTCCGATCTGGAAGAGTCTCAATGAGTCACGCGGTTATTATATCCCTGAAGCCAATTGGAGATAGGCCATCCCGGCGGTTATGCCAGCTGAATGAAAGCTTATCCAATTGCGACCGGGATCTAGTTTCCGATGGCCCGGGGCAGCGTGGGGGTCGAATCACGACAGAGAAATAAAAGGTCATCATGGCCCACAATGAATACACTCATTTTCGCTAGCGCAATTCATATCTAAACACTCAGGCGATAGACCGATATACCGAACGACAGAATATTGAATCTCCCATTATGATTGCCAGTATTGCCCACGTGAATCTTACTGTCCACCCGGGGACGTTAGATGATGCCCAGGAGTTCTATAGCAAAACTCTGGGGTTAACCTCGAGTCCTGTGCCAGAGCTTCAGAGGGGGACAATTTTATGGTATGCAATATTCGTGTGACACGCGTAATCCTAAGGCCTTTTTTGATGTCGATGCTCACTATCTGATCATAGGTTCGATATCTCCTCGAGTGGACAGCAAATCCATATTAATGAGGGACCAACGGATCCTAAGCACAGCCGCCATCCATGCTTTAAACTCAATACACGCGATGAGCTTGAGAGTATAAAGAAGGCTATCCATGACCACCATATCCGAGGAGGCTCATCCGCGCCGATGGCCGCTGATAAACCTGGCGAGCTAGACTCTGGTGAGCAAGTTTGATTTGATTGTTCCTCTGGCTCTTATCGTTTGGTCTCATACTGATGTGTTGAACTTTTAAAGGCACACAGGGGAAAGAATACCCCAAGCGCTTCTTTGCCCGTGACTATGCTGGCAACTTGCTTGAGTTCACGCTATAATTTCTGCACGTGAATTCGGTATATTCCCTTGATACAGATTTATGTTAGCTGAAGATCTATAACTGATTTATTCTTTATCCTCTCCTGCAATATTTAACCTGCAATATTTAATTAGCCGAGAACTTACATACTGTTGCGCTGGTATCTGGTTTGGTTCATGAACTGCGGGGTATGCGGGGTAATGATCGACTCCGAGATGATCGCTGTACAGAATAATGAATTTGCACAAGTAGACATTAGGAAAACGAATCGTCAGACAAGATTGGCTAGATCTGTATAACAAGTGCTCTTATGACTTAGCTGATTTTTTGACATTTGAAATTTGGCATACACAGGTGGTTATCACACAACAAAGCCGCCATCGAGTGGTTACTTGTTACGTTATGAGGGCTAGAAAATTACTTCAAACTGAGAGAGGTGAGGACCTTGAAGAATTCAGCTAGTCAGGGTATTCTACTAGTACATATAAGCACTACTTGTTGTCTCAATAAATACCCCAGTCTGATTTCCTGCACATGCCATTTTGCACCTTCGTTGAACATCATGCAGTCCTCATTCGGATTTCATGGTCTCACAGTCACAATGACTTGTGCACACCTGCGTAGCCTCGGTCCACTTGCAATGACTCCACATTTCCCCCCTCTTTATGACGCCAAGTTCCAGGCATATATATTGACCGAAACCAAGGTCATCCGAGGTATTCAATTCCATATATTCGATCCTAATCCGCATAAGACAATCGAGCAGAGCCCGATCGTCTTTCTCGTCTTTCGCAGAGCCGAAAAGCGCACCTAGTGTCATCTTTCAACGCATTGGCCACATATTACAAGTGTCTATTTCTGTACTTTAAACTGGTTACCATGTCGGCTCCTGAAATTCCCAAGAAACAAAAGGCTGTTGTCTACGACCAGCCTGGAACTGTCTCAACTAAGGTCGTGGAAATTGACGTCCCCGAACCTCAATCTGGTGAGGTTCTTATTAATCTGTAAGCACTATGGCCATTGCTTCGGTTGAGTATAAGAATATTGAGTTGATCGGCACGATAGGACTCATTCTGGCGTCTGTCACTCCGACTATGGAGTCATGACGAACACCGTATGTGCCAACGACATTTGCATAAAATATTCATGTTGGGTTTCTGATATAGTCTAGTGGAGCTTGCTACCATACCCAACTCAACCAGGTCAGGTTGGAGGGCATGAAGGTGTGGGTAAAATTGTCAAACTTGGAACTGGCACTGAAGCCAGTGGCCTCCAGATTGGAGATCGAGTCGGAATCAAATGGATCGCGAGTGCATGCGGAAACTGCTGTGAGTGATTCTCTCTCTCTCTATCTCTCTCTCCTCCGCCCCCCCCCCTCGAAAAAGGAAAAAACAGAAAAAAGAAAAGCACTTACTCATTTCAAACATTCAAACATCATCAGTACCTTGCCAAGCAGGTTCAGATGGAGTGTGTTTCAAGAAGACAGTGTCCGGCTACTATACCCCCGGCACATTTCAGCAGTATGCCACGGGGCCAGCCAACTATGTGACTAAGATCCCCGATGGTCTAGACTCAGCAAATGCAGCACCAATGCTCTGTGCCGGTGTGACGGTCTACGCCGCACTGAAACGCAGCAAAGCCCGTCCAGGACAATGGGTGGTGATATCCGGCGCCGGTGGTGGTCTCGGACATCTCGCCGTCCAACTCGCAAGTAAGGGTATGGGGCTCAGGGTAATCGGGATCGACCATGGTAGTAAAGAAGAGGTTGTCATGGCATCTGGTGCCGAGCACTTTGTCGACATTACACAATTCCCGAGAGATGATAAGGGACAAGCACTAAAGAAGCACGTTGTATCGCTTGCGGATGGATTGGGTGCACATGCTGTGGTGGTATGCACTGCAGCAAATGCGGCGTATGCTCAGGCTTTGCCGCTTTTGCGTTTCAACGGCACTCTTGTTTGTGTCGGAGTCCCTGAGAATGAGCCCCAGGCCATTGCAACCGCAGACCCCAATGCTTTCATCGGGTCACATTATACTGTGACTGGGTCTGCTGTAGGAAATCGAGTTGAAGCGATTGAGACCATGGACTTCGCTAAACGGGGAATTTTGAAAGCTCACTGCCGCATTGAAAAAATGAGTGCATTAACATCCGTTTTTCAAGAGATGGCCCAGGGTCAGTTGCAGGGTCGTGTTGTATTGGACTTGTCTGATTAGATGAGAATTTCTTTTACTAGTTTATTTTAAACGTGCTAGAATGAACGATATTATCTGCTGATTGATTTGCCTGTTCCATGTTTTTAAAGAGAGAGAGAAAAGGGTGACCGGAAGGAATCGAACCAGCACTAGATACGCCCAGTCGGAAAACGAAAAATAAAGGGTAAAAAAAATCTTGACCGACGCAGGGGTCGAACCTGCAATCTCTTGATTCGTAGTCAAGCGCCTTGCCATTGGGCCAGCCGGCCTATATCTAATTTGGCCAAGATTGCCAATATGAATCCGGGGTATGCTACTTCGCCAAGTCCATTTGCAGTTCTTTAAGTTCTGATGTTTCGATAAGAGGTCTAGGTACAAGAATCAATTATTTGGAGCTTTTGAAGAACCTCTCCACAAAGATCGTGTGGATTCTGACCTTCTTCTTCTTTCTTTTTTCTTCTTCCTTTCCTTTCCTTTTCCTTTTCTTTTTCTTTCTTTTTCTTTTTCTTTTTTTTTTTTTTTTTTTTTTTTTCACGTTTCATCATCGCCTGGAAACGGGACTCAATCCTCCGTGAACTCGGACGCCATCAATCTCATATCTACAAAGATTTGACAGCTCGCGCAACCTACATACTATGTATTTCAAAAAGTTGCCGAACCTTCGCAGTAAATGGACCGTGAAGCCGTAGCCTTGTTGGTCTGTCTACTCAGGATGGAACCGGAGAGAGTGGGGGGCAGTTGGAGAGCGAAACATTGACAACAGCACTTGAGAATTCAAATGTTAATATCATGAATGAATACACATGTGGCATCCACATGTGCAGCTGCATGTCATATAGAGATGATACTATTAGTACATATTGTAGCCGGGATGGCCGTTACTCTGTATTGGCATGTGTTAGTACGGTATAGCTCTGCATACTAGGTGGCCGTACTATATGATAAAGATCGTATCCGAAGCTAGGTAGCAATACACACTCCTACACACCTCTGATTCTACCACTACGGACCTACGGGGACAGTCCGGTCTCTGCTCCCAGCACTTGAGCGTATGTGGTATTCTTGTTGGTTCTTTACAGCTGAATCGACCCGTGCACTTAGACGGCGGCACATCACGACGTTCCCCACTTTAATATGTATGTACATATTCTCGACTACCCTGGCACCTGCATGTGCACACATGCATGTGGCAACTTCAACATTGGAATAACTTGAACACCGGGCCTGCTAGTAGTAGCACCTATCAGGTACTAGGTACATAGTAGTATATACCTCGCTCTGGGAACTGCTCTCTAAGGCTGTTCACGCCATGCACATGTGCACTTAAGACTGGTGCTGTCATAAAGAGTAGGATATTCAAGCCCTTTCAGTGCTTCCGATTCCTTGGCCTGAGGAATTAGTGGCTAGGAATAACTATCGGTATCCATATACTTATTCATTTGAACATTGAAGGCTTTTTAGTCGACCATGATCCTAAAATAGAGCCTTGAGGATGCGACAAGGAGAAACAAGGTGGTTATCATGGGATTTATGATTATGGGTGATAATGCCAGAAACAGGAAATACTACATCATCATTGGCCGGATAGATTAGTTGGTTATATCGCATCGTTAACAGATCACATGATCTTCCTTACCGATGAGGTCCTCGGATCGAGCCCGGGTCTGGTCACTTCTAATTTTTTTTTAACTCCCATGTTTCTTTTTTGCTTAGTTTTTATTTGATTTATCAGCTAAAGCATTATTCTTGTACTACCACAGAGGAGAGAAATTTCAATCACCAGCAGGTAAAGATAAATTAGAAGATAAGAAGAATTAAAAAAAGTAAAAAATTAAAAAGTTCAAAAACAAATGACCAGACCCGGGCTCGATCCGAGGACCTCATCGGTAAGGAAGATCATGTGATCTGTTAACGATGCGATATAACCAACTAATCTATCCGGCCGTTGTTATAGGAGGCACTACACTTTAGTTATATCAACCATTTGTAAATCTTTTTAGTTTCGGCACTTGAAACATTCAATCAGACGGCTCCTCATCCAAGCCATGATTTTGATGATCATGTATACACGTAAGCTTGGAAGTTCTTCTTGAGAACCACGGTCCTGGATTCAATATCTTTTTTTCGTTGGAAAAGTCAAGAAATGTTCAAAGGTAGTATTACCTACTATGCACATGTGTGTAGCATTCAAGTTACCAGTACCTAGTATATGTTCCAAGGTTCGCGATCAATTTATACATATGTGCAGCACTTGAGCTTTATGGATTTTTCACTGCTATGTATCCACCTCAACTTGAACTTCAAAAAAGTTCAAGTTCAAAGCAGATTTCTAGTACTTAGGCAGTAGTAAGCTCCAGGTGTCCAGGTGATGATGTCAACTTCAAGTTCAAGTTGAAGCCCAGCTTTGGAAGTCCGGCTCGTTTGAATGCACATGCTAGTGTGCTTGGATTTGAGCTTTTGAACTTAGTAGGATTGAGGATTATGCTACTCTTGAACATGACAATAGAAATTAGTGTGCGTATCTATCTTTCTGGGTTACCAAATGGATTTTGTATTGTCTCTCAGTTTCGCTTCATTTCCGGTTAGTTCTACCTACTAAATGGTTTGACATACACATTTTGATCTAAACACATTATTTTCAGGTATGTGACTCAAGTAAAAAACACTAGAGTAGAAACACAGTAAGAATCCAGGCAGCCCGGAGATTTTAAAAGTATTGCAATAAGCGTTCTCAATGAATCATATTTGAAGGGCTGAAAATATCAGCTTCACAGGCACTATTTCATCAGGGTAGTACTGGTAAGATACTAGTGTCCCGCTAACTTTATCAGTAACGTTTCCATTGAGCCGTCAAATTTACCTTCAAAAACATTATGATATTAACCTCCAAGATCACCATAGCTTTTGAATCCAGACAAGCATACTGCATATATGTACCTCGTAATCCTGATAGTTCTAACTCATATGGACGACGGCGTATGGTGGCCACCCGGGTTTAATGCGCTGGTAAGTGATTTGGTGCCTGATTTTACCTTATTCCAGACAGCCCTCTCCGCTGTGTAAATTTAATGTAAACATTTGAAGTTAATTGACTGATGTTTTCTTAGTAGTAGCGTTAGGGTAAACTCTCAAATAAAAGTCCATTTTAGCTTATAAAGCGTCACAGGCACTGCGTAGTTGGGTGTAGTAGAGATCAGAACCTAGAAGCTAAGACTGATCCCAATTATAACGATGGACACCCCGAATGTCACTTTTCGCCCTGGCTTACGGACAGCAACTATATTTAGTGGCTTTTGATCTTCTACAACGAGGGAACTGACGGTCTTGCCAATATCGAGAGTATCGAAGAGCTCCTGACCTAAATCTAAGGCCGCCGAGTTTGAGATGGAAGCTAGATACCTGAGGACCTAACTCAATTTGGCGCACGCCGAGTGTGTTGCGATCACTGTCGAATATGATGATGATGATATTGGTTACTCTGCCGTCGAAGAAGAATACCGCCAATTGTAGAAGGAATTGGAGGATACTTAGGCCTGGCTGAATACTACCGAGGGTGAACGAGATATGCTGGCTACTGAGATTTTCGTGCCCAGAAAGAATTATACTAACGAGACAGTTAGTCGGCATCCGATTATTGACTGAGATCTCGACTGAGAAGCTACCCTCAGGGCCTAGGTTGATACTGTGTTTTGTGCGTCTCTAGTGAAAGAGTGATAGTACGATCAGTGGGCCAACAAAGTATTCATCCATTGGTTGACAAAGGAAATAATTGCAAATCAATTCTCACGGCCCTCGTCTCACCCAATACATATTTGATTTGTCAGGATTGGTAGATTATTCGAAGCGGTTATCCACTTTCCAACCTTGATAATAAGCCCTGAAGACAAGAAAAAACTAAGCTCCGACCAGTTCCGACAGTGGCTTCGAATATTTCCACAATCAAAGCAGAGCAGAGCGAATGTGGACCAAAGGCCCCCCTAAAGCCCCGTACAATATTTCCACGTGTTCTTTAGGTAATGACATGCCGAATAGGTAGATCCAATCTTCTCTGCTCTACTAAAATTCCCAGGGCGGTCTGTGCGGGAAGGCACAACAACCCTCGCCTATGCAAAGTCAAATAAAGCCATAACCCCACTGGCACCACACCCCACAGCCTAGTACAAAGCATACTGTAGTTCCACGAAAAATTACAACGATACAATAGCGACAAGCAAGAGAAAACTTGGATAAAACTTCTGAATAAAGTGCTTTCGTGAAATCCGTTTCATCCCTGATTTCTCTGTACCAAATCAGCACTAAAACCACCGGAGTGGGTCTACCAACTTGAAGCCGTCCATGGTTTGTGGTCCCAGCAGTCGAATCGGGCTAATTCCACCCTGTGAGTGGTGAAGTGACACGTCCCGCGAGCATTCCGGACCGTGGCCGCGGGGTCCCAAGTCCGGAGTACTGGGTTACTATGACGCCATGTTGGCGATGTTTAAATGCTGGAAACTTCGTATCTATATTGAAAAAAAGACGAATCCGGAACTAAGTCCCGTGGATCATGGGAGGCTGAGTATCAAGATCCTTGGGGATTTACAATTCAAATGATTCATAATGGCGGTGCACGAATGTGGGTTGTGGGACTACGCAAGCTGACTACAAGCATGGATGGGAATGTGGCGGTGAGACCAGATGTGGCATGCAAGTTACAGGCTAGCAAATACAAAACAACAACAATAACATCAATCATAATAATAAGTCATCGATGGGATTTCTTCCAGGATTTTCTTTTGTCGTTTTATATGGGTGTCGCTGGGGAATAACAAATCAAATGCTGGGGGTATTGGAATGAATGAACTTGAGTAGTCCGCCCATGGCATGGCAATGGTATATCGTGAATGCATAACCCGGAAGAGAAATAAAACCCAAAAAAAGCTCAAGTCAAATTATCGGCTTCGCTTCGAATACCCCCCTGAATTCCCTGCTGCCGGTCGCTTTTGCCCGAGTCCCAGTGCTGCCGATGAACCAGCACCAGCAGCACCCGCGGACTCGACCGTACGAATCAATGATCCAAGTCTAAGAAGATAGGCCCTCGGTGCACGATTAACTTCAATTTTGCCCAAAGATTTGCGAAGCTCTTGTACTCGTGGATAAAGTGAAAAAGCCGGGAGAGATTCAAGGGCGCTAAGAACGAAGAGGTCCTCATCGGGGTTCAAATCCTTATGTTCCGAGCCAATCAACAGATGGTACAGATTGCGCTGGTCTTCATCTTCTCCATGAAATGAGCTCCGGCCCCAATTGTTCCTCTCCAAAGGATCCTTATTGCGGGATGCAATTGCATCAAGAATCCAAACAAGGGCATTAGCAGCGCCTTCTGCACCGTGAGGCGCACGCGCGAAGATATTCGACTGGATAAGAGAGACTGCACGGTGTAGATTATGAACAACCTCATCGACTTCTATAATACCGCTGCCTGGGCTACTCGGATCTGTAGGCCGCTCACCAGTCATACAGTATTGATCGAAGTCAAAGAGTAACCGGCGAGATTGCTCCTGGATCTTATCGAAGTAGATCGCCGCACACGCGCCGGAGGGCATTGCCTTGCAAAGGCTGCTGAAAACACTGTCATCGTATATGGCCAGGCGGAACATAGTTGCTTCAAAGTCTCCTTGTACCACGCATTCCCCCGCCGTTGCTGTGTGTTTCTGGAGAACTGTCTCGACCAGGTCTTGACGAAAATCTTCTGGAAGGATCTTTGGACTGAATGCCGACAGAACGTCCCGTACCTTTTCTGTGCGTGTCATTCCATGGAATTTTCCGTCTCCCTCATCTCGTAGACATTGCCAGTTCAGACTTTCTGCAGCTGCCTCTAAATTGCCTTCGTCCCTGAGAAGCTCTTCGATGCGCGGACGTACCTGGGGGCGACCATCGCGAGAGAGAACAGCCCGCGCTGCCGAAGGATTAGGATGGAAATGTGAGTGAAGTTGGTCAAGAACCCACTATGTCATTTGTCCTGTTAGTCGACTGGATTCATGTGTTCGCCAAAGCCTCCTCCCCGCAAACGTCTGCCTTCTCACCAAGACAAGACAGGATAGAGGAACAAGAAAAAAAAAAAAAAGACTCACAAAAATGTGTTGGCATGCCGCCCGTGGCTGTGTCTTGAAAGTTGAACAAGTGCAAGTTGTCAAATCCGGTCCAACATGTACTTGCACCCGATCCAATAGCTGAAAATCGAAGCCGTGGTCTGAATCACGACAATTGACAACGTCAAATTGTGATTTCAAGCCCACTAGAGCATTCGGACCCGAATCAGGGTCTAGATTCCTTAAATCGTAGGTGATTCCTGATCGCGCTTGAACCGTTGATCCGCCGCCAGCTGCTTCGTCACTACTCCCCTCGCTCTCGTCCTCACTGTCACTCCCCGTAGAGGAGCTGTCGTCTTCGCGATTACTCTCGTTGTCGTCGGAAGGGTCCAACCGTCCAGTGCGGGTCATTCTCGTCGACTGAGCCCGAGTCTCAGGCATGTTTTGACCGATAGACAGTCTGTGAAACTGTCTGGTCGGGGCAGACATGGTCTGGTTGAAGTGCAGGGAAAGGGGTTGGGCAAGTCCAGATTTCAAGTTAAATACGAAGGAGGGGCGAAGTGAATTCCAATTGTGTATTTCCACACAAGTGGACTCGTGCTGATGGCAAAACTAGAATCACTGGAGAGTTCTTCCGACCCATGGACGGGAGCGGGTACTGATGAACCATGGAACGAGACTCCCTGGCGCCCGCTTTAAATAATTAGCACCGCCATGGGAAAGCAATGGTGACAAAAAAACCTCCAAGATGATTTTCGTCATTCTAGGGTTTACCGTGACTGTGCCAATCGGTTGCCCGCCCCCTGTACCAGTTTTGGCGCATGATGGGGACGGAACCGAACCGTGATTTTCGGGCACAGGAGTGATAAAAACAAAATTGAGAGAACACAAAGAGTTCGGCGGATCCGAGGGGCAAATAATCCAGTGAGAAAATTGAATGGGAAAAAAAATCGAATGGACCCAGTATGGGCACAGCAAGTTAGGAGACTTTTCCAACGGCGCCTAAGCGGACCAAGGATCTCTAGCTGTGGGATCAGAGAGGGAGGAAAGAGGGAACATGACAGGAGAGATGGTTAATGCGCAGGAGTTCGAAGGGATGATGTCTCAACAAGGCTTAACCGTTTGATTTGGTCTGGACAGTGAAATTGATCAGCACCAGCACAGCGCACAGACAACCACTAATAGGGCCGTGTGGAATGGAGAGATCTGGGGTCTGTGGCCCCTAAGCAGCACAGCATTGACTTCAAGTGAGCGTGACCTCCCGACGCTGCGGGGGTCATAGTAAGCCAAGCAGAAGCCAAGCAGGTTATAACGGGTAGTATCTCTTAGTATAACATGATTCTTGCAAAGTCAAGTCGAAAGATCTATAGAGCTGCTATGGGTGACAGATATTGTCAATTGTATCTGTATCAGGATAGACCAGCTCTACAACCAGCCATTTCTGGGGGAGATAAGATTGGAAATGGCTGCCCCTGGGTACGGCTGTCCGATGGTATCCGACGAAATACGGCATAGTAGGCGCCATTGGCGAGTTGGTAAACTACTGTGCCGTGATAGTCTTCTCAGCTCATCATCCGAGTCAATTATCATGGCGTATCAGGAGAGAGTACAGATAATTTTGAGAAAATGCTAGCTCAGTGTCTATGGCATAGGGGACAGACAACATGGTGATTCTGGGCAGACAAGGATTTCTTGCTTCGCCGCGACGGCGCAGGAAGCGATCGCCGGAGTCAGCCTTTCCATCAGACCCGCACCTGAAGTATTTGATTTCTGAGCCACTTAGATTTTTTTAGTCTTCCATTGGTGGCCCCCGTCGAAAATGCCAACAAAGAATTGCCCACGATATTGCGATTTCTCTTGAAAACACACACGGGGTATCAATGTAATGACAGGTCCACACGAGGATCTTTGACGTGGAGTCGACCAAGGGGGCTCGGCGTCGATCGATTCGCACAGCATGCAGTTTGACTTGATCTCTTTCCCAGAAGAGTAACAGCATCCGGAATGGAAGTCATCTCAAATTCCTCGTAAACAAGGGAGAGTGGCCGATGCAACTTTGGATAAACCAGAAGTGGAACACAAATCAAGATCATACTACTAGTAGTAGACGCCGCAGCGCTGGTCCGTCAGTGGTCCCCGACAAGAACAGTTGGTGATTGAATGAGCCATCGTGCATAAGCTCAGCGATCGAAAGTGACTTGAAACCCCTCGAGCCCGAGCCAGAGAGGGGAAGTGGCTTCGTCCGAAATGTGCACAGGAGCTCCACTGACGTACTGATAAATTTTTTTTTTTTAATGATCGGTCTTGCTGATTAGCACAGGGGCACAGCGAATCAGGCATGCCTAGAAAAAACTGTGCCGCACAGTAGGACCCGCAGGCCTGGATATTGGGCCTGGAGATATCTTTTGATCCCTGTAAGATGAGGCCCAAGCACTCTCACTAGCGATATTGCGGCAACCGTTTGCTGGTGGAAATGACTAGTACTGCGCAACCGTGAAAATGCGACAATGCGTAACTGACTCGATCGGCGAATAATCATTGGCATCTAGCAAGGACGGGATGATATTCACCAGTTGCTGTGGCCGGGCGCCTAATTAATGTCAACTGGTGCTGCTCTGCAGGTCATCCGGCAATTTTTGAACAGATCCAACGTGGATTCTGGAAGAAAATATCCTCTTCCAAGGATTAAGTTAATCGGTGGTTCGACAAAATTGTCTGTGCATTTGTCTTTTTTCTTTTGTTTAATCACTTGACACATTTGGCCCCTGCGTTCGGCGCAGCCACTTGATGTGGCGCCGCGATTGGATGGGGAGAGATGATAGCAAATGCAAAAGTACCACACAGCCTCCGCAGAGAGGGATCAAAAGAGTTGGCTGTCATGCGCTAGTAATTGATTCTTATCAAGCTTCATGGCCAGGAAGGTCACACAGAGTTCCTCTTCGCCAATTGGAATTGGTCTCGCAGTGAACAAATTGATGAAACGGGAGGGGGGGGGGGGGACCCAAACAAGAGCCTTGGAAGTAATGCGGCCAAGGTTGACTTGGAAGAAGGTCCACATGATGCACGCGGGAAACTACAATAAACTCTGGAATAGGGCATACTGTCTGCCTTCCCTGTAAATAATAAAGGAAATTAATGACGAGGTAGAGTAATAATAAGAATAACAAGAATAAGTTTAACTAGCTCGTTTACAGAAATTCTGCGCAAAAACACGAGGGTATCAAACGAAAGGATAAGCATAAGCAAAGTGAAAAGCGCTTGGAGGGAAAAAAGCAGGCCATGCAAGGTAATATACGGAAGCGAAGATCATGGATAACCACGCTTCAGATAGAGGAATGCTCAATGGAGAGAGAGAGAGAGAGAGAAGAAGAAGAAGAAGAAGAAGAGAGACAAAAGGAAATTCGGGATAAATGCAGATGACATGCAGGAAAAGCCGAAAAGCGTCATTTATTGATTGGCCCTGGCGGCGTTGCGCTTCTTTGCATCTTCTAGCGCCTTGCGCAGTCTCTCCTGGTGTTCTGTCTCCGGATCTGAGGTTTTGCCCGACGGTACTGGGGTCTGACTGGGGGCCACAGTTGATGGGCGGAGCTCTAGTGGCGGCGGCTTCAGAATTTGGCCATCAGGAGATTGACTCCTAGGACTTCCCTCCAAAATTGGAGATGTAGAAGTCGCAAATTTGGGGGTCTTTCCCAAGCCCTCCATCAATTTCTCAATAACAGTATCAAGATCCTGGGGCGCTTTCTGAATAACTTGCAATTTCGAGTCCAAATCAACCTGGAGGCTCGAGTCTTCTTTTTTCTTTTCAGCCTCGAGTCTATCGAAGATCTCCGGTTCTGAATTTGCATATTGCGCCTCAGCAACGGAGACAGCGTAATCGGCTTCGTTGAGAGCCATTTCCGCAGCCCCGGAGCAGCGAAGAATTGCCTCGGAATCGGCACGAAGTGATGTGGCAAACGTTGCCGCCGATTTGAGGATCTGTTCAATTTCGGAATCTGGCAGGCCAGATGCGCGAATGACCATGGAGTCGAGCCGGCCTAGTTTCGAGGCAAGCTCGTCTAGAAGGCTTTGATTCATGCCTAGGCCATGTAGAATTGCATCGTCAAATGAGTCCATAAGTCGGTTCGCACGCTCATCACGATCTTTGGCTGCCTCCAGGATGTTTCGCTTTTCCATGCGGTCGAAGTCGCTGTCTAAATTACGAAGACTTGCCATATCTCCCATGAATACCAATGGACGACGTTCAGCCCTCTTTCGTCGCCGTTCGGAATCTAATGCGAGCTCGAGTCGCTTTTGAAACCGAATCTCAAGTCTACTATGAACTTCATTGACCATTTTCATGGTTATGGATGGGCTACGCCGATCAGAGGCATCGTTCTTGCTCTTCTGGTCTCGGTCTAGCTGTCCCAAAGCCGAATCATATGATTCTCGAAGAGCAGAGATTTCATCTTTCAGACGCGTTTCTAAGGGGTTGAAAACTTCTGCCGTAAATTTTTCAACCTCCTGTCTTTCCTCGTCAAGTTGAGCACGCGCTTCAGTCTGCCGGAAGTCCTCTTCAAGGGTATTGATATCAGCATAGCCGATTTCTTTTCCATCGAAGAGAGCGTCAATTTGAGCCTCAGAGTCTTCTTGCCGAGCGGCACGCTCTTCATCAAGCTTGTGTCGACGATTTGCTGCCGCACTCTCCCATTCGTCAATTGCATTTTGAACGTACGAAAGATCCTCTGAAAATTTTCCAAGATCTTCTCTGGTTGTGATGTGCCAAGAGCTTTCTGTTTGCTTGTCGAGCGGTGTCCAGACCATTGCACGTAGCTCCTCAATCAATCCAGCTTGTGGACCTTGACGAAGAGATTCTGGAAGCGACAAAACAGGGGTTTCGTTTCTTCTGCCCCTTACTTGGTAGGCGTTGCTTTTATGACGGATCAGACCGATGAATGTTTCATCATGTTCATTGATAGCCGGCGCGGAAGGAGCCAAAGCAGCGGGCCGTGTCGGTTCAGAAAGCAGTGATTGATGATTGGACATTACCCGCCCGCTTATGGCTGACGCTTGTCGTAGATCAGAGTAAGCCTGATGTGCCGGGCGATCGAATTTAAGATCATCGGAACCGCGCTGCGGCCCCTCTGTGTACTGAAAAGGTGTATATATTGGCCGTGGGGGATTCGTTGTGAGAGGCTCCAAGGGCGGCTTTTCCTCTGAGAGATGCATGGGGAGATTGGGCTGCCATTGTGTTGACCCACGACGGGCCTGTTTACCCAAAATAGGGCGCCCTCCCGCGCTGTACTCACTTCCTGCATCGTCTCCATCGTTGCTATCTGGAACATCCGTGTTTGTTGTTGCTGGAGAGGGCTTGCGTTCTTCCGTTTCCACGGGAATCAAGCCAGACTCAATTGGCACCTTCGGCTCTTCAGTATCATTTGTTTCCTTGGATTTCTCAGGCTTTTCGGGCTCTTCAGGTTCCTTGGATTTCTGAAGTTCTGAAGGTGCTAGAGTACACGTCTGAGGAGATGGACGGGAATCATTGTTTGTGTCAACGGGCTCAAGCTCAATATTATACAATATCTCTCGCAGCTTAGTCTCCTTTGCCATGAATGCCGTAAAAATCTTGTAACGCTCTTCATCAGAGTCTGCGACTGCTTCCTTGCGTAACATGGCAATGTAACGTGTTAAAGAAGATTTAAACCATGGATCGAGGTCTTCGTAGGGATCTGAGGCCTGAGGCTGCGGCGCAGCAGCTGTATCCTCCTTTTTCCCCGTAGGGCTCCCTGCGGTCGATTTCGGCCTTGTATCCTGAATGGGGGATGATATTGGCGCTGAAGGTTCATTTGAATTTCTATGAGAGGAAAGGTTTGACTGAGATGCCAAAGTAGCTGGTTCAGGTTGAACAGGCTTTGGTGTAGGTTCCAAAGGTTGAACCCAAGCGTCGATGACATTTTCAATACTCTCAGCGTGGCGCGACCAGGAGCCATCAGAATTGACACTGTCTACACGATCTGGTGGTGGTAGCGTCGGTGCACTGTGCCCTGTAGAGGGGCTTATAGGCGATATAGAGTCAGTCCGCTGCGGTCTCGAGTCATGATATATAGATCCATGTATCTCCTGGCTAGGATTCTGCTGCGGGGTGGCGTTGACCGGGCTAGCGGTCGTAGTAGTGTTTGATATTCCTGTAGAGAAGCCCGGAGGGGTCTGAATGCTCTGACTCGGGATTGGGCCATTATCCCTGGGCGGGAACCAGGGTGCATCATCAAAGTCACCCTCCGTGGGGCCAAGATGTTCCCAATCGGAAGGTGTTCCTGGACCTAGGGCAGAGGAGAAAGTGACAGCTGCATTGGGATCCAAGGAGGCACCTGCTGGGAAGCCATATGAACCTTGTGTGGCGGCTGGGCCAACACCTTGCGCAAGTAAAGAAGGCTGAAAAGGTACATGGGTTTGACTGGGCGCTGATCCCTGGTTGTGGGGAATTTTAGGGGGTGGTGGAGGGACATTCGCGGTTTCATATGGTTGATTCTGCGCTTGATTCTGACGAGGCGGAAAATCATAGGGTGGTGGAATGCTGGTGGCCGATCCTGGCTGAGCATCTGAGAATGCTTCATACCCTTGACTTGATGTTAAAGGTGTGACGTTGGTGTTTAAAGCAGGTGTCGGGACCTGCGGCTGTGGTTGCGTTTGTGCAAAACTGTAGGGCTGCTCGTTGGTGCTAGAGGGCCGTGGCTTTGTGACGTATCAGTATGTACTTATCAATGGCATGTTGAAACGCGGCGCAAAAGGCCAAAACATACAGGCAGAGGCGGAGGTGCATAGATCTGGTGTTTATTATATTGCACTCCCCATGTTCGCGGATCTGGAGTTTGCGCTGACATTGGCGATACTGGCGACGGCAATATTTCAGCTCTCCCGGGGGTGCTTGACATCGGGCCATAAGTTGCTGGGGTAAATCCACCCGTCGGCGGTTGGGGTGGTGGTGGTGGTGGTGGTGGCGGAGGTGCGTTCTGAGAGGGTATAGGGCGACGAGGCGGGAGCTGCCACTCCGGTTGTTGTGGGGGATCGGACTGGTTTGGCCTGTACATGTTTGCTCACGACACGGAAGTGTGGGAGCTAGAAGGCAAGAGTGAACCTCGGAAGGTTGAACCGTTCAGGGGAGACCGCGGGGGTTCACACATTTACATGCGCTCAAGTGTTTTTCTCCTCAAAGTGCAAAAAGCGGGACTTGGGGGGACACGAGTTGCTCCCATCGCCCCACCGATGTTAGCGCAGTGCGGATAAAAATAGCCTCGAGATTAAGCCTTGCTCTGACAGAGCCCCTCCAGATTGAGGATGGGAATATTTTGTGTTGCTTCGAATGAGTCGGAAACTACACAGTAATATAGCACTTGAGGAATACACGTCTCAATACCTAGGTAGGATCCATCGCATGTGAGAAAGATAACATCTTGTATCAAATGATCCACGTCTACGTCGCAGCTTCACGAGACCAAATCTACAGTATATGGGGCTGTGGGGCATGCAGCCACATGTGTGTATAGTGCACCGAGCGGCTTATGTAGCAGTATTTTCTGACATTCCTAGGCGCGAATTCTGACCAAAATAATTTTGTATGTTGTAATCTCTATTTCTTTGGCGTTAGCCTACTACTAGGGTGGTCCGCTTTGAAGATCGTTTGTATGCGAGGGATCCCTGGTATTCAAAGCCAATCTTTGCTCATCACCGACTCCTGATTCTCTTTCATCCTATGATCATCCCATGAGATTCATTGGAAACGATCGTTTTCAAGGTGTTTCTTTGTCCAATACACGCCCCCCACCCCCCCCCAAAAAAAAGAAAAAGGACAAACAATCTAGTATATAAGAATCTTTCATGGAGCCACAGTTAACACCCTCGATCCTGAGACTTGATCAGTCTACCTTCACCCATAAATTGACCCCTTCCCAGATCTTTTAATGAGTCGGTATCTTGATTTTAAGCAAAATGCCAGCCGCAAATAAAAACAACAACCAGCAGGCCTCCAAGCCACGAAAGATCGACAAGGCATTTGGTCCCTTGCCACCGGTGGTCGCATTGATACCGCAGCTAGGAGTTCCTAAGCCTGACATTTTTGATGAAGTCGAACTAGGGCCTTATGTATCCGAGACAAATGCCAGGATAGCCCACAAAGTATGGTCAAGGCCAGACCAAGTGCTCGGCAAGGCATGGAAAAATCACACAGATCGTCCCTATCCTCGAACATTAAGCAACCTATCACCCCATGTGATGGTATACAATGTCTACGAGCACCTAATGAGCGACCCTTTATTGCCACTTGATCGAGAGACCGCAGAAGCGAAGATAAAAGCGGAAGGCCTGAAAGGATCCTGGGATGTCGCACCCATAATCGAATGGTATAAGGAGGACATTCTCCAAGAAAGTGAGATTCGCGACATTTCCTCGTGGGACACACAGAGTATTCAGACGTTACTTAAAACGCGAGGCTTGTCGACGGCTGGCGATAAAAAGGACCTCGTGGCGAGAGCGGAGAATAATGAGTTAGAACGACACTGTGGAATCATGCCGCTCAGTGACCTAACAGCTTGGAAGATTGAAAGACCAGAAAAGTACGCTCTCCAACCTGTTCGCAATAGTTGCATGTCTACGCTGGATATGTACACTTTTGCCGTTCATTTGAGCCCTTACAATCCCGCCTATTGGACAAGCAGAGCATACTGCCATTACCAACAAGCACATTTTGATCTAGCTTTGGGCGACGCATACAGAGCTAATGTGCTCTGTGATGTGTTGATAAAAGGGGTTGAGCGCAGTCGAAGACCTGGTCTCTATCCACGAATATGGCATGCCATAGAACAGCATCTCCTTGTCAACTCCCGAAAAGATGGAATTCTCACTCCTGAAATCGAGCTTTTACGAGAGAATGGCGCTGTATATTTCGTCAACAGCATTGTGAAAGCACTAGACAACATCATCACCCTGAATCTAGCAGGACTTGGCTGCTGGCATGAACTGGATCCGAAATACAATAGCTTCAATTACAGCTTAGCTCTACACGATCGTGATTCAGATGTGCCCAAATTTCGCCGCGAAATATACGACAAAGTACGAGAGGGCGACAAAGCAGAAATAGAAGATAACGAAGGACTATTCTGGCACGAACGCTTTCAGGGCCGTGTCTCAAGCGATCGAAAATATCCTTATGAGTCTATAGACTTCGATCCTCGTGAAAAGGTTTTCGTGGATACCATAAATAAGAATTGCTTCGAAAATTTCCAAAATGACACTTGTGAGGTGGCTCCAAATGACAATCATTCGATTTCTATATTCGCGATTCGCGATATCAAGGCCGGAGAGCTGATACACTATGAAGAACCAACTATTCGGAGCCATCTTCCCCCTCGTCGAATGGAAAGAGATAAAACATCGAAGCAAGTAAGATGTGAACATTGTCAGCAGCCTGTTAATGTTCGGGCTCAGCAGAGCTCAAAAGATTCTAAAAATGTGCGCTGCCCATGTTTTCCATCCGGAAAACATAGACTTGGACCCGATGACAGGGTATTCTGTTTACGCAGAGTGGGGCAAGAAAAGTCTTGTCGAGTATTAGCTGGCCGCCTACATCATTTCGGAAGCTGTGGTAAAGACTGGAAATGGCTCTATAATTGCATGAGGCCTATTGTTCAAAAGTGGCAGAAGAAGGAGTACATCACACAGTGCAACGATATTTACGGGACAATGCATAGCCTTCTCCTGCGAAACATTTTTGAAGTCACGCTTCATCGTCGAAAAACAGATGCGAATCTTTCTCCTCTTGAAATCAATGAGCTTCTCATGCTTGAAGATACGGGAGAGCATCAAAGGGATAAGAAATGGTTTCCTTTCTCTTTCGCTGGCAATGTCACTGTTCCTTTCGATATCTTGACAAGTCTAGGGGTGGATATCTTTCGCGATTTAACATTCGACACATGGGTTATTCAAAAGATTTTGCGCAAACTTCTCACCAATGTTGTTCCGTGGGATATTGAACGACGTGGACACCCCCCTGAGCTGCAGGTATGGGATAAACACAAGATCCCTGAGAATCCAGATAAACAAGACGAGAGAATTCAGCAGACCGGAAGCTTCAAGGCCTGGGACCCTTCATTTACGAATCTGTATCTTTTCCCAGTATTTAGCCTCTTCAGGCAGGACCCCATCGAGAATGCACATTGGGGATATGACGAGAAGGTTCCCAATCGTTTGCTTGTTTGGGCAGCTGAGGATATCAAAAAAGGAGAAGAGATTAGAGTTCGAGACCAATATTATCAAGAGAAAGATACAGACCCAAAATTGGACGTCCCAATACTACTAGGATCTGACATGGATAACTATGGCCAGGGAAAGAAGGCAGGGGGAACTGTCAGACAATCAGAATGGACCGAGACAGATGATTTTAGACTCTCGTTCTACCGGAATGTTAAAGAATCAAATCCTCTACCTGGCAGGACGCGGCGAAGAGAGGCTCGCCCGCGTCGTTTTGCACATAGTCCTAGTTTCCATCCTGATTATGAGAAATGGGAGAATAGACTACAAAATGCTCAGAGACCGCCGAATGAAACCGAGGAGGAAGAAGAGCAAAGAATAAAGAGGCTTAAAACGGAGGAATTGGCGAGATATAGAGCGGTGCAGAAAGTGAAAATTCAGCAAAGCAGGGATAAAGAGGCCGGCGGGGGACAGCTGTGAAGCCGGTATGTGATTCGGAGTGGATTGAAGTAAATGGGCACCTAGCAGATGGTAGTATAGAATGGCTGGAATGGTAAAGGGGTCCTAGGTAGTGTGTATTGATTGTTAATGGTGATATTTGAAATTTGAACAGTGTGTATGAAAAGACAAAATGAAGATAAGAATTCATTATATGCATACAAAAGCAGAAAAAAAAAAAAAAAAAAAGCGGGGGAGAGTTCGAAGGTTTGTAAAGTACATGAAAATAAGCATAAAACCACAGCCCCAGAATTCCATTTACAATACAAAATGACCGTGGGCCTATATGCCAGGGACGAACAAAAACCAAGGAACTTCATGCTAGATAGAAAAGCACAATATCCCTTTTGATATCCTATGCCTCAACAGTAGGGAGGCGGTCAGCAGGAGAACGGAGATGACGGCCGGCCTTCTCCAGCTCGCCGATGATGCCACCACCAGACAAGCTCCACTTATCACTGACCCATTTCTCGTTCACATCCTCACGAACTAGGCCGCTGCGAGCAAAGTATTCGAGGTAGCCTCGAGTTTCCTCACGAGTAAGACCGCCCAGTGTCTGCAACTCAAGAGCCTCCTCCTTACCAGAACGCTTCTGGGGCTTGAATACATCCAGAACGCGGGTATCAGCCTTGCTATATGGTTCAGGCTGGGGGTAGTCAGGGGAGGAGACATCGACGCCCTGTTGACGGGCAGCGAGCTGATCCAGAGCGACCTCAAAGCTGTAGCTGGAGGGGCTGTTGGAGGTAGAGGTAGCGTACAGAACCATACCACCATTCTTGAGGGAAGAACCATTCTCCAAGAGAGAAAGGAAGTGCTTGACGAAGACAAGATCATGAGCGTGGACAGGGGTGTAATCAGAGGCGCGGTAGGCACTTTCATTCATCCAGTGCGCAAGACCATCGACAGTTACAACCACTGGGGGACGAGCCTGGAAGCTCTTCTCAAGACCTGGGGCAGCAGCAGTGGCTGTAAGTTCAGTCCACAGGGCTTGGAAAGCGGGCCAAGCCAGCGCAGCATCAGAGAAGCCCAGCTTGGCCAGGTCTTCCAGGGTAGAATTGGGCTTCAAACTCTTCAAAGCAGGGTGCTCCTGGGAGACGCGCAGACCAGCCAAGACCTCACGATTAGCCTCAACGGTACGGTTCAACAAGGCAGAGGTAGCGTTGGGTTGGATGTACTGGGTTGGCTTAGAACCCTCGATCGGAGTGTAATTGGTATCACCAGAGACAAGTTCCCGTGCTGTACATATAACATATGATAAGCAATCATGCAGCAATTGGATTTAATTGAAACAAACTTACCATCAGGAACAGTGATAACAACCCATTTCTTCAGGAAACCCATAGCCATTGCCTGCAGCAAGTGCACAGTTTTACCAGATCCCTTCAGCCCAGTAATAATTTTCTTAACAACCTTACCCTTCTCAGCCTCCTCGCCAGCACCCGAGATTTTGTCAAAAAGACGGCCCATCTCAATCGCATCCCGACGCAATATGGTACCAGGTCGACGGAATAAAGACCAACCCTGCTTGGGCTGGAAAGCCTGCACAGCTCTCAATTGATCCAGCATATTGACAGGCAAACCCAGCACAGACCCACGAAGACGAGCATCAATCATAGTCTCATTAGAAAGGTCCTGCATACCCTCAACTTCCAGGGCATTGGGGTTACTGAGAACAATGCGCTTTCGCTGAGCCTTGCGTTCGCCGACGGCCGGAGGACGAGCACGCTCAACAGTCTTCTTCTTCTTCTTTCGTAGTGGCTGACCCTGTCGGTATTTCAACTGAGATACACTGTTGGCCTTCTTCTTCACGGGTTGAGCATATTGAATTGCACTCGAGTGGAAGGGGGCGTTGGTAATTCGGGTCCCGGCCGACGGAGGAAGGATTGCCCTCGGTGTTGGACGAAGCCGCGAGAGGCAGCTCCAGCACCACGCAGAGGCCATTGGTCAAAAACACTGGCGCCAGGCGCAGTGTAGAGCAATCTGCGGCAGAGTTGGGGGTGGGAAAGTGGTGGGATCGGAGACAATTGGGAAGGGAGAGAAAGCAATAATAATTTGAATATGGGATTGCTGAGTGGCCCGATTAGGCTGGCGGTGGTGATATGCTTAGTCACACTCGGCAGAAAAGGAAACCACTGATAACCAACTTTTTTTCTTTTTCGCCCGACGCACGGCTTGATAACTTGTTCCACGCCGCTATAGCTTTTCAAGTTCCGTCATTTTCAACCCATTCAAAATGACAGACGTCGAGATGGGCACCTCCGGCTCCAGCAGCGAGCGCCTGTACGAAACACCTTTCATGCTCCTCTCTATTTAAGCTGTACATATCGATATGATCGAACTAACACTTTTTTCTGACATAGTCCCATTACAGTCGACAAGCCTACTCCCTATACTTTCGACCTGGGGCACCTCATGGCCAATGATCCTAATCCTCTCGAGCTTCCGCAAGGTGAATCACTCGATGACTCCCTGCAGGCTGCGGCCCGCGACGGCGCCCAATGTCTCCTCAACCAGCTCCTGACAACATGCAACATTACCTCGTCCGCCGAGCACGGTGTGCTCCTCTCACTACCACCACCTAATACCGCACTGCCCCGCCACAAGCCATTGCCTACCCCCAAGCCACCAACTAAGTGGGAGCTTTTCGCGCGCAAGAAGGGTATCGGCAAGTACAGCCAGAAGCCTGGTGCTGCGCTGGCGGATAAGGAGAGACGCAAGAAGCTTGTGTACGATGAAGCTTCTGGGGAGTGGGTACCTCGTTGGGGGTATAAGGGAAAGAATAAGGCGGATGAAGATCAGTGGCTTGTTGAAGTTGACGAGAAGAACTGGAAGAAGGAGGAGGCTGCTGCTGACAAGGGTAGTAATATCCGTGGGATGTCTCGTACGGAGCGCAAGGATCGAATTAAGAGGAATGAGCGGAAGATGCGAGCGAATGACCGCCGGTCTAAGAAGCCTGGTAGTGGTTAAAGAAGGACTCTTTGACTTAATCTCTGGGGCTTTTACATCGTTTCTCACATTCATGGTTCTTTTTGTAGGCGTTGGGGATTGGAGTCAGGCATGACTACATTTATGAACAGTCAATTCGGGCCATATTAAAAGCATTGTTTAGAACAGTATTACCTCGAGGCCATATACATTTATCTCTTCGCTGTATTGAGGTTGTTGTATATAAACAGTCTAGTCATTTGTATATTCCGTGTTAACCAAAATTTGGCCTTCATTAAACCGAAACAATGCCATCCCGTGCCGCTATTGTACAATCCTCGCAATCAAAACGCCAAAAACAATGAAACAAAGGAAGCACAGTCGGTGATAGCAAGCAGGTAAAAAGAAAAAAAAAAAAAAAAAAAAAAAACACGACGCAAAATGGTAAGAACCAGAGGGATATCTGAAAAGACAGCGTAGCATGAAAGCAGAATTTGGCCAGCTAGTGAACGCTTGGCGAAAATTGAGAGAGCGTATGGACTTGTGAGAAACGAGTGAATAAGGTGCGCCATGGTCCTTGTGCTGAGTATCCTGGGAAACAACAAAGATATACAGATGGGAGAAAATAAGGTAAAATGATGTAGGAAATCCGAGTACCGGAGACGCCAGCAGATGCACTTTGACGAGAGACCAAGTCACGACAGGACAAGACAATGCCCAGTCTTTGAACTTAGAAAAGCAAAAAATAGAGGGAAAAGAAAACAAGGATGAGAGGCTAACAGAATCTGGATTCATCGCCATTGAAGGACCAGAGATGGCATGCAGATCCCTCATTCTGCGAACTTGCGGTACGCACATAGTCAACCGTGATCAAGTCGGTCCAGCCGAATCAAGAAGGGCTCCAAGAAAATTCATCAAACCATTCAGAGTAAAGTTCAAGGATTGAAGGGTGATTTTAGTATGCACTGGCAGGGTGGCAGGGCCCAGAGCAGTTCGTATTCAACTTATATTTTGATGGGTGAAAGAGGTGGCCCCAGTTCAGGAAGTTGGGACATACTTCTAGTATGAATGGGACCAGTCTCGATATCCTTTGGCCTGGCCTTCCTCCGGCCCCTAGACGTTTCTGGACGGGGCCGCTCATCTTCGGCCTGTGAGCTAGAACTAGATGAAACAGCGCGTTCATGGATGGAGGATGGCTTAGATCCTTCGGATCTCTCGGACTTCTCAGATTTAGCCTTCTCTTTCTCCTCCTTCTCTTCAGCGAATTTCTTTTCTTGCTCATCCATTTCTTTCTCCTTGGCAACGAACTCTTTCTCAGTCCAGCAGCCTTGCCAGCAGTTCTTCCAGTCGCAAACTAGGAACTGGAAACAGAATGCATCAATTTTCATACAAGGCTGGAAGCAAATACATAGATTCCGGTAATCCATTTTGTTTTGGTCGACATATGAGTGAAGGAGATTGAGATGGCAAGTGATAGCGAAGAGAAGGTAGTAGTTGTAGGGTGGAAGTTTGGATAGTTCGTCCTTCAGCATTTGCGGAGCAGTCGTAGCCCCCTCGCATTTTTCGGCAATCATATCTTGTATTGGCTTGGGGAAGAGCTCTTCCGGCAGTTCACGAAGCCAGGCTTTGAAAAGGGATCCAATGGTGTTGATGTCGTATAGGTCGGGTACATCGAAAAGACTGACATCTAATTCTGTGTCGAATCGTCTCTGCCAGTGTTTCACTTCTCTGCCGCTACCAGGAACTCGGTAAAGCCCTTCCTCCTCGCAGCCCTTGAAATTGAGATAGCTAGAAAAAGGACTTGTTAGCACTAAACGAATATTTGATGCAAAGAAAAACTTACTCAATACAACGGTATGGGAGGGCAGGCATCCAGAACTCAGTCTTGTCCCTGCAGTCTTCTAACCTCTTCGCGATGCGTGTCTTTCTAGCCTGCTCAATCAATGGAAGGTTGATCACAGAACAGACATAAGAGTCATCATTCATCAATTCGCGCTCGTTGGTGCTGCCACTTCGAGTTATTTTCCCGAAGAAGCCTTTGCCTGCTTTCCCTAACCGATCCGCAGCGCCACTTGATGACTGCTTAAGGTTGTTGAAAATTGCTGCTGATGTACCAGAGACTTGGCTCAAGGAGCTAGACTGGACCATAGAGCCCGATGTTTTCTGTTTTGTAATTGGGGCAAGATCACCATGGCGTTCAGAGTGTTTTGCTGGCGCGCGGGTTGTTCGATCAGAGGATAATGTGGCCGATTGTGGGGGTGTTTGTGAGTCACTTTGGTTGAATTCCTCCAACTTAGCTAGGCCAGTTGAAGGGCGTCTCCCCGGTGCTTTGTTCCCAGATGATTCATCAACTCGAATAGATCTGGACCGGGTCAAAAGGTTTGCAAATCGCTTGTTCTTCTTCATCGGCGCGGATTCGGGCTCAGTGCTAGCCTTCTTATGGCCTGTCTTTTGGGTGTTCTTATCGCAGGAGCCATTCTTGTCTGTTGAAGTACGTATGATTAGTTCAAACGCCACCAGCACCGCCATATTGATTAGATGAATACTCACAATTTTCAGCTTCTTCTGCATGAGCAATGATCGACGGTAGATCAGGCGTTGACTCTGACAAAATGCGCGCCATGGAAGATTTCCTATCTCTCGAGGTGCCTCGACTTTTCGGGGGCTCTGTTGAAGCTTCGGAACTGTCTGAACGTTGTGTTCGGTGTGATGATTTTGGAGCTTTCAAGGTGCCAAAAAATGACTTGGATGCCTCGCGGGAGTGTTTGGGAGAAGCTTTAGGGGAAGGAAAATATTGAGGGATGGCTGTGATTCCGGGCGTAGTTGGTTCGGCTGTAGCTTCGGTGGACTCGGCGGGCAAGGTGCCCGGCGAGACTGGTGTTGTCGGGCTGGTCGCCTTGCTACTCGAATCCTGGGTGACTGGACGAATGGTCGCACCCTTGAAGAGGGGAGAGCTGGAGGCTGATTTGGGCGAGCGCGGTGTCAAGGGGCTCAGGCCGTCGGAACTCTGACCACCAGGGGACAGAGGGGACGAGATCTTGCCATGTTTCGAGTCAGATTTGAAGGAGCTGAAGTCCAAATTGGGCACGGCGGAGTGTCGTGATGGCATCTCGGGCGTCAATGGGGATGGGTTCAAGGCTTGAAATCAAGTGAGTGTGTGGTACAGGCCCAATGAATAATGCACACTCTGTTGTCCGGGCTGCACAAGATACAAAGACATGGGTCAGCATGGGCGAACCGACTAGGACAACAGCAAGGAAGTACCTGATAAATACAGACCACCTGTGATCTTACGATGCACGGGTTCTTTTCAGCTCTTCGGTCGTGGCTTCCGGGAAGTTCAGCCCACCGGATATGCTCGAGACCGTGGATCGTCGCGGAGGGGGAATTTTTTTTAAGTTGAACGGGGTTATCGAGGGGATGTGATCTAGAAATGCCAATAATACGCAGGTCAGTCGTGAACATCCACGAGAATGCACGTCTAAAAAAAGACCAGTGAAACCACCGACGGTGACAGATGCAGGGGGTCGGAGGCCCCAAAGCCATGTCTTGGTATCAACAAGCCGCGGGACCAAACAATGCAAATCACAAAGATAGGTGGTGACGGCCGCAGATGTTAAAAGTAAAAACGACTTACCAATCCTCCCCTCATGATCCGCTCACACGACTGGCACTTTCTCCGAGACGCAGGTTGTGGGAGTGTCGTGGTGTTTATTTCTCTCCCCCCTCTTTTCGGCGGCTCGAGGATCGGCACAGGATTCGGGTGACTTGCCCACTTCAAGGGTTTTGAGTAACTGGTGGACTGGGACCCAAGAATCGTTAAACGACAGACAAAGAGAGCGAAACAGACGAAACGAGAGAAACAAAAGAACCCAAGGAGTGGTCGCAGCCGAAGAACAGTCCCAAATGTGAAGAAAGTTGTCCAGGGGGTGAAGTCGGACGTTGGAGGTACAAAAGTCCCCTAGCGGAGTTTAGTGTCAACAGTAGTGGCTTTGTTACTAGCAGTGAACCACCGTGCACGACTTTCCTACTCCACGCTAATCCTGAGGTGCGTAACGGCGTTGAGATCCGATCGAACAAGAAAAAAAAAAAAGGATCTGATTCGAAATCGTCGTCAATGTGGGAGTGAGAGGGAATTTGGCGATCGCGCATTCCGATTTATGCAAGGTCAACGAGGTTTAAGCCAAGATTCTGTGGGTTTTAGGCTCTCATGTATCTTTACGGGCCTCACTCTGTCGTGTTTCCTTTTTTAATCGAAATTATGGAGAATATCTAGAGGGGATCCAGAGGGGGGATCCACCGGCCAAAGCGAAGCAAAAGGCAGAGAAAAAGGATCCTGGTGGAGTCTGGTAGTTTTTTGAATTGAGGTATGTACATATACTATCTGATTACGGAGTTACTATCTATACATATGTACTGTACTCAAGGACCCAATGTCAATCCCTCGAGGTACTACCGGAGGGGCTCAAATGTCACTGGTTCCAGGGATCCCTCGTGGATGGCCCAGAGTCACGATGATTAGCCCAAGCGTCATATCCATGAGCTCGGATGTCAACCAGAGTGGTCCTCCGAGGGCATGGTCATTATGGTTGTCGCACTTGATTGTTTTGGGGTCCGGCCATTCTGATACGCCTGCTGGTTGGAATTCCCGGGTGTCTGGAGGAGACCAGATTGATGGCCGGCGATGTGGAAGAAGATAGATTGGTGTCTTTCTGAATCTGAGAGCGTCAGTGGTATACTCGAGACACTCAACCCGATTGTTGTACACCAGAATCACACCGATCGCCCCCCACCGCTAGAGTAGTTGAAGCCGCTGGGCCTGGCACTTCAACCCACGGATGAGATGGTGTGTGTGAGAAGTTGATTGGGCGATCAATCGATCATAGTGGGACCAAAAGCATTGTCATTCGCGAATCCGAGCGCGGCAGTGTACCTGTCGGGGTGGCCCATGGTTCCGCTGGTCTCGGATCGATTGCATGAATGCTGCTGGTTGAACCAACTATGACCCAATCCTGGGAGATCAACAATTAAAAATATTGTACCTGACAACCAGATGAGGAACTCGTGGCGGATGAATATCTTAATCTCATAACCTCATCCTCTGTAGAAGCGCTCTTTTTTTTTTTTTTTTTTTTTGTAGCAGTCCACGATAAGTACATGGACAGATTTACACCCTGTTACCTGTCAGGGGTAAAAATCCTGCTAGGCCCACCAGCAAATCCTACACAAATCCCGGTGCAGTCGTCAGACAAAACGTGTGCACGGCGCTTGACCTGACCCACCTTTCTCCCCCCTTAGTGTCTTAATTAACCCGAGTTTCAGATTTCGGCCAGTAAATTTTACCGCGCCATTGGAGGTTCCTCCAAATGCCCCTCCACCATGCCTCGGAATACTGGTTAATAGTGGAGCTGATTTGGACTTCTTTTTAGAAACATCTCCGGTGAGTGACACCCAATATGCATGTATGTACAATACACGCAGAAACATCTGGAGTGCGGAGTAGAAGGTTGTGGTCCAAGCACGTGCTCGCATGTACAGTGGTATGGTCTCTACTATACATGCACCTTCAAAATGTTAAGAGTTAGGCATCTGTTTTCAACATCAGAAGGTTATTTTTCCGGAGCCCGAGGCACTTCCAAGATTTTAGTCTATTCAGATATATACCTATGAATACCTGGGTCACTACTACGTAGTAAGTATATATGAGGCTGTGGAACTAACACTTAAGTAGCCTAGGTAGTAGTAAACTTCAAGTTCAACTCAAGTGCTACTATATCCATGGATCACGATAAACTTGAAGTTCCACAGCCACTGGCATGGGGTTTAACTGCTAAGGTCGAAGAAGTTGACGCCCACTCACCACAACATTTGAATCTCGGGGCGCTTCAAATGCACACGCGTTAGTAGTAAGTCTACTAGGTAGGTATAGTATGTAGTAGGTACGGTACTACTTACTACTAGTAGTCGATTTTTAACTTATACACACACCACTACTACTAGGGGCGCCGCCATTATCGTTCCAATTATCTTTGGCGATGCTTTTCACCCAGATTTGTCAATGCCTTTAGTCGTATTCAGGAAGTTGTAAGATTGAAGTTGCCATGAAAGCATTGACACCGCCGCAGTGAAACGCCCTGCAAGCCTCGGTACATTAAATGGACGTCATTTTACGATGGCATTGGTGTAAAATTTCGAACCGGCCGATAATAAAGTCTTGGACGGCGTGGGAACGGTTTACATCCTCGTACGGCCAAAGATAAGAACCTCAGAACATTTGAAAGTTGGCAGATGGTGGATCCGAGCCAGGCACTGGGAGTTCCATATGATTCCAACATGCTCCTTGAAGACCCTCTCTTATTGAAGCCCCATTTCAAGCCAGGGGTATCAACAGTGCCCCAGATAGGACTGGTACATAGGAATCCTTTTCCAGAATGAGGGTTACTGCTCCATTCATTCTGAAACATATCTGCAAATTCTCGACTAGCGTGGCTTGGGACATATCACCTTAGGTGCACGGGGCAAGCGTCAACGTGCGACGCAGAGCATGAACCGGAGGGAATATCCGCCACTCCGATGTCTATCTTGAGTGGAGGATTTGCCAAAAGGGGTTTGGTCTCTCAAATAACACGTGACTGTCACATGATCACACACCCCTTCAAAAATCGTGACTTGCATCAAAACCAGCTTAGCTCCAAGCCACATTTTCTCGCTTCGCGGGAATTGCCTCTAGTCCCGCGGCTCTGCACAGCACGCTTAGTGGCACTGGTTCCAATGCATGACTTGATGACAGCATGATCTGACCAACTGCGTGCTCGATTCTGTATTCAAAGGCCCCCAGGCATCATTGAACAAGCTTTTTCTCTCCTTCGGAGCTACTAACGTTGGGTCCAATCAGGGTCTTCAAAACCCCCTACTACCTCCCCCTATCTAACCAGCGAAATGGCCTTGGTATCTGGCCCAGGCAGGGCTGGGGGTGCCTCGCTAGACCAGGAACTGCACACTTTGAAGCATGTAGCTTACATCAAGAACCTAGACACTGTGCGTGCTCTCTCTCACTGCGATTCTCTAGGAACACAAGAAACGGGGCAACAGTTGACGGTTGACAACAGAGGAAAGATGAGCTGGAGTATTGGCTCACTGAACACCTACGACTGAATGGAGTCTATTGGGGTTTGACGGCTCTCCATCTACTCGGTCACCCCGATGCTTTGCCCCGGGATGAAACTATCGATTTCGTGCTTTCATGTCAAAAGGAAAGCGGAGGTTTTGGTGCTGCTCCTGGCCACGATGCTCACATGCTCTACACCGTATCTGCTGTCCAAATTTTGGTCATGATCGATGCAGTGGATGAGCTGGAGAAAAGAGGTCGTGGCGGAAAACAGAAAGTGGGCTCTTGTACGGTTTTCCTCGTACAATAACATGTACCTCTCTTTGTTTACTAACCGCACTTTGATTGCAGTCATCGCGAGTTTACAAAACCGCGAGGATGGTTCCTTTAACGGAGATGAATGGGGTGAGACAGATACCCGGTTCCTTTACGGAGCTTTCAACGCCCTATCACTCCTAGGTCTCATGGATCTAGTTGATGTCCCCAGAGCTGTCGCCTACGTTCAAAGTTGTGAGAACCTGGATGGTGCTTACGGCCTTTTCCCCGGCGCCGAGTCTCATTCCGGCCAAGTATTCACTTGTATCGGAGCCCTCTCCATTGCTGGACGCTTGGATCTAGTCAATAAAGATCGTATAGGTGCATGGCTCAGTGAACGTCAAATTGATAAGGGTGGCTTTAACGGGAGACCCGAAAAGCTACCTGACTCTTGTTATACATGGTGGGTCGGATCAAGTCTGGCTATGATAGATCGACTCCACTGGATTGACGGTAAGAAGCTGGCATCTTTCGTCTTGCAATGTCAGGTTAGTCTTTACCTCTCCGAACTCTCTTATATCTTTTTTTTTTAAAAAAAAAAAAAAATGGATTGCTCATTCCGAAACAGGATCCCGAAGGTGGTGGCCTAGCTGACCGACCTGGCAACATGGTTGATGTTTACCATACCCACTTTGGTCTGGCGGGTCTGAGTCTTCTCGGTGTCGAAGGCCTGTATCAAATCGACCCAGTATAGTGAGTAGCGCGTCTCACAGATCTCATATCTATGGCACTAACCATGACACAGCTGTCTCCCGAAATCTGTTATTGCTCGCACTTTTGCAAGAACCTAAAACTTGATTCAAATCGAATTGAACAATTTCCTTCAAATCCCTCCTGCAATCTAATAACCCTTGGTTCTTTTTCAATGGATCACGGGATACAAGGCAGGAGGAGAGCAACCGTCCACTTTGACTTATTCCGCTTCATACCATCCCACAATGGCCTAAAGGCCGTTAAGACATCGTGGCACATTACCGAGTACTGTAGTACATATACACCAGTTAGAAGACATAACAAATGAGATATCAAATACGTTTCGACCCCGATCCTTGATTCAATTACCACTAAAACTTGGGAGATATCGAGACGTGGCTTAAGCCTTCACAATTGATGTATTGCTAAGAACGTGTTCCTTGTTCGTGGTGCCTTCCTCAGCCGCAGCGGTTTCCGTACTTGCCGTCCCTCTTTGTCAGGGCTGCACCTTCATAGTCCAGCTTCGTCAACGCTGTTCTCTTTCCCCATCCCCGCTCCAGAACCCTTTTCATCGCTCCTTCAGCGTGTCGATTTTGATGGTTTGACTTTGGATTTGTATTTTGTTCGTTTGGCTTTCTGGTTGCTGTTTCCTTCTAGATTGGACGCACCAATCGATCCCCTTGGCACAATGAATACCGCCATGTTGCAATGTATCATCTGTCCTGGGCAGCCTCGATTCAGCGATGCTTCGCATCTTTTGACTCATGTCGCTTCCAAATCCCATCTGTCCTACTACTTCAAGCTTCAAGTCCGCAGCCACCAAGAAACTCAAGCTATCGAGCTACTGGAACGATACGACGAGTGGTACAACTCCAACAACCTTGCACAATTGTTGTCCGACAGAATGACATCTAAAGATGACCGGAAGAAAAGATTCAAGTCACAACCAAAGAGCATGGTTTCCTCCCGAGTTCAACGTGGACCGAGAAGTTCACAGCGATTGAGTACAAAAGATCAGAGCTCGCCGACAGCGACTACCATTCCCGAATACCTTGATCCTCGTCTGGCGAATTGTGCAACGCACATGGAGTGTGATTCAAAAACCGAGGATGTCTCATTTGTCTCATGCTACACCACACCGACCCCTTCAGCGGTTATCAATGGTCATGACATAGAGACTGATATAAAGTTCGGTTTGATACCTTCTATGGGTGCTTTGAACCACAATTATGAGCGTGACGAGCATGATGACGATTGCGGCCGCGTCAGGAACGCCTATAACACGTTCCCCGAAACACCAAAGCGCGAACGAGCAAAAGGAAGACCTGATGGCATGTCCATAACAATGGCTTATGATCTAGGCGATCCCTTTGTGGACAACAGAATGCCTTCTGGAGCTTCGAACGATATAGATGTTGACAAGGACCGAGCGGATGAAATGGCTAGGCTAAAGGGGATATTATGGCCAGGAATGGACATATTTGATTCTGCAACTCAACAAATGCGACGGAGGCGTAATCAGAAAAAGGATGGGAATGTTCTGAAGATGATGGAAATGACTTCATTGAAGGTGGAGCCTACCGAGCTCATTTTTTCCCCAACAGGGATATTTCGAAAGCAGCGTACAATTACAGGTAATGTTGAAGACGACAGTCCTCTGAAAGGAGAAACACCCATTCCAAAGCGACGACTGCCTCGACCTAAGAAAGAGGCTCTTCGCAGAGCTGATCCTAATTTACCACGCGCCCAAGATCGAAGGCATGCCAAAAGGACTGTGAGTAACAATCGCAAAAGGAGCGTGTTTGCAGCATATAGCTCAAACTTTGACTCCCCATCTCGATTTGATGGTGGACTGAAGGATCTCAGAACATCATATACCCCCGACAATGGCGAAATTGGTCTTGCTGTGCAGGCATTTGGGAAACGACCCTGCAATGGACTTACCATCTATGCCGATGAAGATGATGGGAACAAGATGGGCTTCAAGAATCAATCTGCACAGTCCAAGCATGCCCGGGGCACATTGACACCAGCTCGGTTGGTTCTGAACAGCAAACATGATTTTGATGAGCATGTGGGGAAGCCTGGCTCATCGGCTTTGGACAAGGAAAATATTGAACCGATGATGACTGCCCAAGGCCGACTTGGCTTGCACGATTGGCACTCTCCATTTTCAAGACATCATGATACGGACAATGCTGGCTATACATCTCGTTTCTATTATGGCGACCAGTCCCATGGCGTTCTTGGACATGACGATGAGTCAGAAAGCGCTGGGTATAGATCGAACCCTCTCCTAGCGCCGGGCTCCAAAGTAGAGTATTACGACACCAGCTCTTATGGACAAGATATAATGATGACACCCGGTGTTTGGACAGCCTCTCCTAACCAAGCGTCTTCGGATGCCACTATCTCTGAGGAAGAGCACAGCGACCTTGCTCAGCTCTATTTGGCAACTCATGCCGACTGATCTTTGATACCGTTCCATATTCGCGTTCATGATTGTGTCATCGGTCGATTACCCATAATTGAGACTGACCACCCTGCACTATGAACATGGTTGGACCTCTATCCTTTCTGCAATATCAAGTGTGTCTTCATGGGAGGTGGATGAAGTATTTCTCCGTTGTTCTGGTGAAGAAGTTTCATGATTGTATGTCTTATGATTATTAATTAGTATGAATATCCAGCGTCTTGTAATCAAATGAACCAACTCTCTATTTTGTGCTTTCCTCAATCGACAATAATGACGGATCTTTGGAATATGTCTTAGAGCTGAACTTGAATCTATGGAATTTGTAGCACCAAAGCCTATCTTACTCAAATGGGCGCGATCGCGATAAGGTCATGACTCAGCAGCCCATTAAACACCAGCGCGTTTTGTACGCGTCACGCTCGACTGATCAACTGGAGGGCAACTGGGGCATCACTGCTTCTGTATCCCCCGAAAGATAAGGAGCTTCAGAGAGTGTCGACTTTTAAGACTCATCGCGTTCACACGTCCGAAGTGTATCAAGACGCCATGCCGCCCCAATCGTCGCCACCGTCCTCCGCACCATCTCCGTCCCTACAGCGCAAGCAGCAAACTATTTCGAGCTTTTTCACACAAAAGCCATCACCAAACCCAAAAGCAACCCCTGCCTCCAAGACACCCACAAAGCCTCAACCAAAAACATCGAAGAAACGCCCAGCCTCTCCCGAGCTAGAGCCAGAGTCGGAACCAGCAACGAAGAAGGCTAATCCTATCGAAGATGATGATGACGACGACGATATCGTTTTACCCCCCACAAAACGAGCTCGTACAAACGGCTCAGCCCTTAAGAATAAACAATCAACCTCCACGGATGCCGTGCCAAGTCAAGCTTCCCCATTGGACAGCAGCCAACGGACCGACATCTTTAAGTTTCAAAGCTCACAGGTCTCTGCCCGACCCAGGCAAGAGGGCACTACAGAAGATGCCCAGAGGAAGGAAGAAAAGGATCAATTGCATCAAAAATTCGTTCGAAAGCTAGGCGGGCCGGACTGTCTTATTGGAATTGGACGACATGCATCCAATGACGTCGCTGTTGGCGAGGAAGAAGGCGAGGAAGGCGAAGCAGATGATGAGTCTGCGCCCCCGCCAAAGAAAGGAAAGGCAGCTGCTAAGAAAGGCGCGAGCAAATTGACTCCGATGGAGCGTCAAGTGATCGATATTAAGCGTAAGCATATGGACACGGTGATTGTCGTTGAGGTTGGATATAAGTTTCGCTTTTTCGGTGAGGACGCTCGCATTGCGGCAAAAGAACTGGGAATAGTGTGCATACCCGGCAAGTTCAGATTCGATGAGCGTAAGTGAAAGCCTCGCTGCACTCCGCCCTTTTGGTCTTTGCTTTTCATAATCTAATAGTTTCCCTCAGACCCATCCGAAGCTCATATCGACCGCTTCGCTTCGGCTAGCATCCCCGTGCACCGTCTACATGTTCATGTAAAAAGGCTCGTCACAGCAGGACATAAGGTTGGCGTCGTGCGACAGATTGAGACGGCGGCACTGAAAGCTGCTGGTGATAATCGAAATGCGCCCTTTGTGCGCAGATTGACAAATCTTTACACCAAAGGAACGTATATTGATGACGTGGAGGGCCTCGAAGGCTCCGTGCCTGCTGCTGGGAGCTCCTCACCAGCTACAGGGTATATGCTATGTATCACAGAGACCAATGCTAAAGGTTGGGGCAACGACGAGCGTGTCCATATTGGTATTGTCGCTGTTCAGCCTGCCACAGGTGATGTTATCTATGATGACTTCGAAGATGGATTTATGCGAAGTGAGATTGAGACGAGGCTGCTGCATATTGCACCTTGTGAAATCGTCATTGTTGGTGAAATGTCCCGTGCTAGCGAGAAGCTAGTGCAGCACTTGTCTGGAAGCAAGACAAATGTTTTCGGTGATGCGGTGCGAGTTGAGCGAGCCTCGAAAAAGAAGACCGCTGCAGCTGAGGCACACAGTCATGTTTCGACATTCTACGCTGGCAAAATGAGAGCGACGGGCTCGGAAGAGGATGCAAAGGCAGTCAAATTACTTCAGAATGTCCTTGGACTCCCAGAACATGTTACAATCTGCTTGTCGGCTATGATTGAGCACATGACTGATTATGGGTTGGAGCATGTATTTGATCTCACCAAATACTTCCAGCCCTTCTCAGCTCGTTCACACATGTTGCTTAATGGAAATACGTTAGTCAGCCTTGAGATTTATCAGAATGGTACAGACCACTCGACGAAGGGAAGCCTATTTTGGACCTTGGATCGTACTCAGACGCGGTTTGGTCAGCGGTTATTACGACGATGGGTTGGTCGGCCTTTACTTGATAAGGCACGCCTAGAGGAACGCGCCAATGCAGTTGAAGAGCTAACAAATCCTGCTCGAACGGTTACTGTGGAGCGTATCAAGGGACTTCTAAATAGAATCAAGAGTGATCTAGAGAGAAGTCTGATTCGTATTTACTACGGAAAGGTGAGTCTACGGCCGTTCTATTTGAAGACTACTTTACTAACTAGTCAAAGTGTACTCGACCGGAGCTCTTGACTGTCCTGCAGACCATGCAGATGATTTCGATGGAGTTTGGAGAGGTTAAATCACCCGCTGATACCAAATTCGATTCCTCTTTGATCAGTGAAGCTGTCGCATCTCTTCCTACAATTCAAGGAGATATTACCCGATTTTTGGAGAAAATAAACCTCCATGCTGCTCGAACAGACGATAAATATTCCTTCTTTCGCGAAGAGGAGGAAACAGAAGATATCAGTGAACAAAAACTAGGAATCGGAAGCATTGAACACGAATTGCAGGAGCATTTAAAGGTGGCCGAGGAGCGCCTAGGAAGAAAGAAAATCGAATATGCAACAGTTTCCGGCATCGAATACCTAATTGAGATTGAAAACAACTCCCTCGCAATAAGAAAGGTTCCTGCGTCATGGGTTAAGGTCAGCGGAACTAAGAAGGTCTCTCGATTCCATACCCCTGAGGTCATCCAACTCATACGCCAACGAGACCAATACAGAGAAGCTTTGGCAGCCGCCTGTGACAAAGCTTTCCAAAGCCTGCTGGCTGAGATATCAGCCCAATATCAATTTTTCCGTGATTGCGTCCAGAGTCTTGCAACACTAGACTGTCTGCTTTCCCTTGCAACAATTGCTCAACAACCTGGCTACGTTAAACCTGAATACACAGATCAGCCATGTCTTCACGTTGTGCAAGGCCGCCATCCAATGGTCGAGCGACTGCTCACGGATGCCTACGTCCCCAACGACACCGATCTAGAAACAGACGCCACCCGTGCCTTGCTCGTGACAGGACCTAATATGGGCGGTAAATCTAGTTATGTGCGTCAGGTCGCCCTCATTGCCATTATGGGCCAAATTGGCTCCTACGTCCCCGCTGCCTCCGCTCGTCTCGGTCTTCTAGACGCAGTATTCACCCGCATGGGCGCCTTCGACAATATGCTCGCCGGTGAATCGACCTTCATGGTTGAGCTGTCTGAAACGGCTGATATTCTCAAACAAGCAACTCCGCGATCTCTCGTTATTCTTGACGAGCTTGGCCGTGGTACCTCCACCCATGACGGCGTTGCTATTGCGCAGGCTGTATTGGACTACATGGTTCGCTCAATTCGTTCGCTTACCCTGTTCATTACCCATTACCAACATCTCTCGCGGATGATACGATCATTCCCGGATAATGCTCTCCGGAACGTTCACATGCGATTTACGGAATCGGGTGAAGAAGGCAATGAAGACATCACATTTTTGTATGAGGTTGGCGAGGGTGTTGCTCACCGTAGTTATGGATTGAATGTCGCACGATTGGCGAATTTGCCTCCATCTGTTATTGATGTGGCGCGAGAGAAGAGCTCGGAGCTCGAAGAATCTATTAAAAGGAAGAGATTGGCGGCGCTCGCTGGTGCCGTGGGGAAAGCTGTTGAAGAGGGTTCTGTGGGGTCGACTGCTGAGGATGACATGCTTGACCGGCTACTTGCCAGTGTTGCGCAGCTGTAGTCTTTAGGACCTTTTCAATTTACCAGCATTTGCCTCCAAAGATCTTGTATATTATATTCGTAGAGCCTGACACTGTTCATTATTTGCAGAGATATTTCGGACGCGCAAAGCATTTTTATACACGCGGTTTACACTACCCCACAAGTTGCAAAAGTAGCTGTACATCACGCCTTCCCCACGATGATGTAGGTTTCAAGGCCTAGCCACAGTTAAACACATGCAAAAGCTCTATTTTCTCACTCAAGCACGATTTACTAATGGCATGAGCTGATCAGCTACACATGTGGCCGCGGTTCGATCAATACATATGTAGAGCCCACCAAACTTTCATCTGACCACGCCTGAGGTCAAGACTACACTACGAATGACCCGCAGCCTTTCGACAAAATAGAACCGGAAGTTTCAAATTTTTTTTATAGATTCCCATAGTTCTTTTAAGTCGATCAGACCTGGTTCTAATCTTGGTGCCCGTATCTGGTACCACCTTGCAGGGCAAAGGAAAAAAAGAAGAGAAGCACATCACAACCTCGTTTGTCGCATTGAGCCCATGCAAGCACGTCAAATGGACGTGTGTATGTAGTAAAACACCAAACCAGACCAGACCAGACCATCCCACAAATTCCACAAACCAGCCATCGCGCAACCTCATTTCATTTTCTCATACAAATAGGAAGTTGGATCTGCTCGCTCTCTCCATCTCTCTCTCTCGTACAAATTTCATGATCGACTTCAGGGACTTCTTGGACTACCAATTAGTCCCATGCACCCGCATCAACACCTCCATTAGAACATCGGAAATGAGAACTTCGAGAGGGACGAAACGGGTGACGCGGCGGTTGAGGTTGAGGAGGCGGGGGAGTCAAAGATACGGCGAAAAAAGAAAAAGGGGCACATTTTTGGCCGAAGCGATCAAAGAAAACCGGACGTGAGGGATATGCGAGAGACGAAGAGAGACGAAAGACATAGCGCGAGTGAATTGTTGTTTTGGGGGATTTTAACGGAGACGACGGGCCTCACGCTCGGACTCGAGCAGGCAGAGAATGTCGTCAACCTTGACTGTAGGTGCGCAAGAATTGGTTAGCGTTGTTTATCCGTAGTATTTGGATATAAATGTGGCAGATCATTCCATGGGCCGGGTTTTGAGTGAGATCTCCAATTTATGCAGGTGCATGTATCCTCCTCTTGATCTTATATTCAAGATAACCTGATCCCCCGGCGGAATTGACGAAGAAGGAAATCGAATCGCATACCTGGACCCTTGACGTTACGGATGATGGAACGGGAAGTGTCGTCCATGAACTCGACGCGGACCTGGGTGACACCACCACGGGAGCCTATCAAAATAGAAAAAAATCACAGGTCAGTATTCGCTGCACTCTCAAGAACCGGGTTTTCATCCTCCAATATGATCCTGGCGACGGCGGGATTTGTGACGGTATTTCGACCTCCGCGGATCTCGAAATCTTTCGGGAATCTCGAATTGTTCTCGTGTGGGATGTAGGAGAAGGCACGTACCGGTGCGGCCGAGGACACGGGTCACCTTGACGAGCTTGACGGGCTGCTTGCTGGAATCCATCTTGGAGGGATGAGGGAGAGCTCGGACGAGGGTGGTGAGAGTTTGGGTGGACTGGAGGAAGAGGCGGATGTGAAGATGAATTTGCCTTGTGTGGGTTACCAAATTACGCGAGGGCTCAGGGCTGTCAACACCTGACCCGTCAGGCAGAAAGTTGTCCATATATATGCGCCTTAGTCAGCGCCTTTGCGGGTGATCGACACCTTGACACCTGAATTTCGAGGCATCAAATTGAGTCATGTCGTTTAGTCATCGTCTTCAAGATCGAGCGCAAATCGATGAACATTGGACATCTGCAGTATTTCGCCGTTAGTACTGTCAATAATAATTTCTGAATACCTAGTTATGTCGATCAATATACAGTATAAGCACCCGTGGACATATATAGAGTTCTGATATCCTAAATACTTCCATATATTCAATACACGTGGTCATATTCTGCCATCTCCTTTGTCGTCCCTATCTATAGTTCCACCCGTCGCCGGAGGCGTATCGGAGTGCCCAATCGCTGCCCCTCCAATTTCTGCCGCAAAGAGCTCCGGTCTGCCCGCAATCACTTCCCACTCCTTCACCACGAACGATCACTCCGCGACGTTCTCGCAGCCTCTAAATCTTGCAATTGAATTGACAAGATCATTTGATCTTACTTTCGCTACATTAAAGCGGCTATAAAATATCAAATCAAAGTCTCCCTCTACCTCGCGCTCATCTGCAATGGATCTCGTCAACCAGTGAGTCAACGCATCAAAGAAGCTATCTTTACCCCTAGAAAGACATAATTAACACTCAATTGCACTATCAGCCTCGAGGGAAGGCTTCTCTTTGCCGTCCCCAAAAGTAAGTCCCCCTTAAATCATCACCATCCATATGACTCACCACCCAATTCAAGACCATCATGCATTGAAATGACGCATATTCTCATCGAACACTCAACTAACCGCCATTACAGAGGGTCGCCTCCAACAAGCAACGTTAGACCTTCTAGCAGGTTGTGACGTTCAATTCCGCCGTGAGACCCGTCTCGATATTGCACTCGTCAAGAACTTGCCTATCGCGCTTATCTTCCTCCCCGCCGCCGACATCCCAACTTTCGTCGGTGAAGGCCGTGTCGATCTCGGTATCACAGGCCGTGACCAGGTCGCTGAGCATGATGCTACTCTTGCTGCGGGCGAGACATCTGGTGTCGAGGAGATCTTGGATCTCGGATTCGGCGGCTGCAAGTTGCAGGTCCAGGTCCCTGAGAAGGGAGACATCAGCGAGGTGAAACAGCTTGTTGGACGCAATGTAGTGACTAGCTTTACCGCGCTCTCTGAGCAATTTTTCGCGAACCTTGAAGGTGTCGAGGCTGGTAAGAAGCTGAGCACTAAGATTAAATATGTTGGCGGCAGTGTCGAGGCTGCGTGTGCCCTGGGTGTCGCCGATGGTATCGTTGATCTTGTTGGTATGTTCATTTGCTCCTTACTCTTTATTGCCTTTTTTTTTTCTTTTTTAATTTCCACCGTGCGTAATCTAATCATGCATAGAATCCGGCGAGACTATGAAGGCTGCTGGCCTGAAGGCCATTGATACCGTTGTGACTAGCACCGCTGTCCTCGTTAAGTCACGGGATTCTAACAACGAGCTCCTGAGCCTGCTGACATCCCGTATTCGTGGTGTCATTACAGCCCAGAAGTTTGTTTTGTGCCAGTACAATATTCCCCGCCAGGAGCTTGCTACCGCGTCGAAGATCACACCCGGCAAGCGCGCGCCTACTATTACCGCTCTTGAGGAGGAGAACTGGGTTGCTGTCAGTTCGATGGTTGAGAAGAAGCGCATCGCGACTGTCATGGATGAATTGATTAAGGTCGGGGCTACAGATATTCTAGTCTTGAACATTGCCAATTCTCGCACTGATTAATTGGCTATTGTTCCAGTCGTATATTCTCCCCGGCTCTTTGCGCGAGTTTTCAGTTTGGTGCCGGGGCTTCGTTATGTCTTCTCATGATTCATTTTGGTTTCTTATGCGGTATTTTGATGACAATTGGTTTTGAACGCAATTCCTAGGTGCAAAGACAAAAATCTGTTGGTATATAGAGCATTGGGTTACAAAGCGAGCTTAAAAAAGAGAAATGTCTTTGTATAAAATTACTTGCTAATTTCTCTTTTCTATAAGCTTCTCTCTGTGCATATAGTACATAGTTGAAGTAACCTAATCATAATGCCTCCCCCCCCCAGAACCTTGCGACGGATATCAACATAATCAAACATGAAAGTCATAGCAAAAGTGGTATCATGACAAGAATGAAAAAAAAGAAAGCCAGACCGATAGGCTCGCCCATATTGAACAAATCAATGTATATATGCAAATGTGAATGCAGTCGCGCTCAATCTACAGCGCGGTTATCGGAGAAAAGAGATTAAATTTGACTTCCCATGCCGACACCCTCTTTTCGTCCCCGAACAATAGCCCTCAAGCATTGCCCCACACCCTCAAGATCGCCGAGCAATCCGACGTGACCGCGGTCGCTCTTCACCAACCCATTCTTAATAACTCGGTATCCAGAAGGTAACATTGCTGCAGAAGCAAGACAGACACCATCACCAGCTGCAAAAGCCAGGTCATCATATGCATCCTGGCACTTAATGGCCTCACGCGATGTAACGCGAGCACCGTATACAGTAGGCACAGTCTTGCCATAAAGTACGGCAGCAGGTGGATAGCGGTTCTCAGATTGATGTGCAGGCTGGAATTCCAACTCAGATTTAAACTGCTTCACCTCTGCTAAGGTACGTTGCAGGTACTCAATAGCCGCAGCGCGGGGAATAGTACATGTAGTGGAAGCCTTAGATGATCCGGCACTGCCCCGTGGGTGGGCGACAGGGCCAACGATACCATCCACAGGGAACTGAATATTCTCCTCGGCTTTTTCGAAGGCGAATTTTGGTGAAATGGAAGGTCCTGAATGGGTAGAGCGGGGCGTATTGCGGGAAGACATATCTTCTTCCGTGGTTAGAGGGTGACCTCCGACCTCTGGGTTATCATGGACGTTAAGATGGTCGATATCGTCACGGTTGCTGATCGAGAAGCGCTTCCGGCCTAGAGTAAAGTCTTTCAAGCCACGGCCCATGGGAGCGTGGGAAAACGAGGGGATGATACAAGGCGATAGACGGTACTCGGCCCAATTGCGTACATCAAAGAAGTCGACTCTGAATTCCTCTTTGGATTGCTTGTCGATGAAGCAGTGGCCGTCTTCTGGGAGAAGAGCATAGCTTGTGCGGAAGGTGAAGTTCACTTGCGCAGTCAGAACTCGCGAGCTTAGAAGGACATCATCACCATTGCGCAACGGGCCGAGAATGTTGACACAATGCTGTGGAACTCCGGCATATACAACACCGGCGAAGAGATCAGGCCGCTGATTGACAGCGTGACGAGTTATAAGGCCACCGAGACTGTGCGCAACTACATAAGCGCCATGTTTTTGACCTGATTCTCCGTTTGATCGATTGGATGGTAGACCCTCAAGGAATTCAATCAGTCTTTTGGAGAGAAGATCTGGGCTCAGTCGCCAGTCGTAGCCATAGTCCCAGACACGCAAATCACCTCGAACGGCATTCTCGCATTTTCGCAATCGCTTCATCAATCGTCGGCAGACATCAACCGGGCCAACGTGGGATAATACCCCAGAGGGAATAATGTTTTCTTCCATACGTTCTTCATCTTCCCTTGTTAATCCAACCTCCAGATCGACTTTTCGTAGATTCAATCCCACTTTCATGGGCACCCATAACTGACGATGAGGCGGCTTAGCAGATCGCAAGATTGAGCCACGATATCCTCCTAGAATCACAACATCTCCTGTCATTTCAGACATGGCTTCCTCTAGTATCGGGTGAGTAGATTGTGGATGATTTTTGGGCGGCGGTGGCGCTGTTGCCGAGTGATGCACCGAGCCTTTCAAGCCTTTATCGGTCGTATAATTTGAAGAGTCATTGAAAAAGGGTCTTGAGTTCCAATCATTGCGTATGTCCTGCAGATTCAATGCTGGCATACTTAGTAGACGACTACTCGAATCCTGCAAGGAATCTTTAATCGCCTTAAACCGACTGTTTACTTGTGAATGTACATTTTCATACAGCGGGCGTTGCTCCAGCGAAGACGCTGTAGATGACGCACGCAAATATAACGATTGATCAGATGATGATCTTTTGATACTAGGCGGACGTTTTGGCATAGCCGTACTAGGTCGCCTAGCAAAAGAATGTTTTACAGCGGAGCTTGCTTCCAAAGAGCGTAGCTCCGGAATATTTCGGGCATCGTCCCCTTCATCCGAGTCATGGCTGACACCATTGGTAGCTTCAGGCTCCGATTGACGTCCTCTATCCAAAGAAGAAGTCCGCCTTGGGAGCAGCGCCGAGTTCCGTTTAGAAAAGGGATCCACTGTCTGACTGCGAGCACGACTCTGAGCATTATTACCAGAACGAAAGGGTAGCGACGGCCGTTTCGTCAACGAAGCCAAATTCAAATCCGGAAGGAACTTTTTCAGTTCTCCCGACCAAGCTCGTGGCCTGCGAGGCAAGGACGTCTTCAACAGGGATCGCGTGAAGCTTGACCGTTGTGTATTAGTACTAGCGGCGGAGTCCTTAGGCTGTTGGAAATCAGTCGAGACGGACGTCGGGCCCTCAGTGTGGGGACCACGCGGCGTTCGACGTGCCACTGGCAATGATTGCGCATGAGGATGCACGCCCGGAGCCCCGTCAGTCGTCCGCTCGGCTAGGGAGCGCTCCTGGGTCCCCAAATTGCGCGGCAGCCCCACCGTAACTGATTCCGGCTCGGCTGTGAGTTGCGAAGTGAAAAGACCATCTTCGCCGACCGAGTCGGGGATCGCAGTAAAGTATCCGCCGTGGTCTTCTAGTATACGATTTTTCTCTTCGGCGGGCGTGGCGCGGGCCTTCATGCGGCTCTGTGTGGGACCGATGCTGACGCCGACGACATCACTGGCAGTATCTTCGTCGACATCGCTGTCGGAATGGGCCGCTTGCCCATCGCTATCGGAGCTCGAGAAGGAGGAGTATTGGGAGGGAGCTTCGGAGGCGATCGCATTGCCGGAAGATTCAGACGAATATGATTCATGCTGATTCGGTGATTTTCGATGTAATTGTTGCTGTGGCTGGTGTTGCTGATCGACGCAATTGCGGTCCGGGACAGAACCTAGCGGATCCGGCTTGCTGGAGAGAAGAGATGTCATGGCATCCAACCCGACGGAGGGAAATGGGAGCAAAGACACAGGAACAATGAACAAGCTCGAATGCCAAGTTTCAGGGCATGAGGTCGTACAAAGCTGATTTGTACCCCAAAGTTAAAAAAGCTTGGCCCAAAAACCGGAACTTGGGGTTCATGTAGGATGATGCAACCGGTAAGCTTTTCGTTTAGGGGGAGGGGCAATGTTGTACAAGATAGCAAGGGGAATCGAGCCTCAATCGGTTGACCTCGAGACAGTTGAAGGTGTCTAGGAAAGAGGAGTCACGGTTCGTTATAAGTCATTGGAGACCGCAAACAGAAGGGTTCCACAGCACAGCCTTCGGGTCAACCGGAAGGAAGCAAAAACTCTGCTGCGGACAAAATCCCACATGAAAGAACAGAGGCTCTGAATCAGCATGTAGCTGGGGCGCCAGTCATCGATGATTTAAGTCGCTGTGATCTTTTGGCCCCAATGATGAGGAGCAGGCTTCTTTGTTTTTTTTCCCTTCCTTCTCGCATAGTGATCGGCGAACATCACCGCGGTTTAGAGTCGGGAGATCGGAGGGTGTAATTTCCCCAATGGAGAGCCCCCCCAGCTTTAGACACGTTGTACTTGCAGCTTTAGTCTCTATTACAGTCTTGCCGGAGAGAGTCAAGCTTTGGTCATCTCTCTTATCGGGATCAATTAATTGAATTAATTAATCTAAAAAAACAAGCAGTCTAATCTGGGGAGGTTCGTGCTCCAATCAGCCACCCATTTTTTCCGTGGCTTGTCGTAGTGGAATCGTACTCCATCTTCATGCACGCCGTAATCGTATTCTCTCGCCCCTTGGCACTGAAATCTTGTTTCGCGCAATCTGCGGAATTATGACCCTCTGATATAACGATCGGATCATCACAGCCTCACAGAGGGTTAAGACACCCGCTGCTCGCCCAACTAAGAAAAATCCTCGTATACATTACTGCGATTCCCCACCGCGGCTGAACGGGGCCATCAGCCCTACTTTACCTAGTATGCCTTGGAACTTCGCACTCGCACTCGCATTCCAAGGCTGGGGAAATGAAAGGATCTTCATCTGAGCAATATACCTAAAAGGGAACTAGTTGATTCTGAACTAGGCTAGAAACGCGACTTATATATAACGGTTAATTGTATATCCCCGAGACATCACAGCTATCCGAGGACCACTGGCAGACAGCCTTGGAGAGCTGAAAGAATAATCACTGCCGACGACGAGGCACCGCATCGGAGAATTCCTTCGCCTGATACTCATGTTCACCACGTCGGGCAATTTCTTCATTCCACTCTGCACTTTCTTCAGACCCAAATGCTCGATCCACGGTCGCATTAAGCGCACCTCGCAGTGACTCCCCCGCGCCCTATACTGATTAGCCGGATCCTCCCTCTGGTAGTAATAGAAAACGTTTAAGCTTAATGATGATCCTTAAGCTAAAGGTGTCGATCTTACATGGATCCTTGCGGCAATCCCATTAATCCCTTTCCCAACGTCTTCGCTGGTCTTATTGGAGCGTGATTTCTGTGCCTTTTCAAATTCTTTCTCCATCCTCACACGGTCTGCAGTACTAGGTGCGTGATTGATGCGATCATCGCCTGCTGGGGCATCGTAGCCTTTTGTCGGGGTGATCGGACGGTAATGCTCTTGCTCATGTTCTTGCTGCATGTGGTCACTACTAGCCGATGCAGTTTTATAGCCGGCACCTGTAGCAGAGTTGAATCCTGTTGTTGCCGGATCGTATTGATTGCGCTGGTCTCGGGAGATGGACGGGATTCCCGGGGCTCCAGTTGAAGAACCCGAGCGCATTGGTTTACGAGTTTCCGCGGTCATTTTCCTATAACGTAAGAAAGGGAATCACAGGATAAATAGTAGTCGAATAGAATAAGATATGTACAGAAAGTGAAATCAACACCACCTTGGATTCGGTTGAGGCGGAACCTTCGTGGCACCGAAGAAGATGCACTACGTAGTTTGCTTTATCGTGACGTCATGTTGAGCGCAAACTGGGGATTCTCGAGGAATTAAACATTTGAAAGCTCCAGTTTCAACGCAAAGCACTGATTTTCATGTTCAGGTACAATATGAGAGTCCAAACACTCAAATGGTCCAGGCTGAATAATATCCAGTCCCAATGACCTCGGATTATTCAACCCTGGAATGAGCCGAGGTCCCTCTGTTTTTTTTTCCTGGGGCAGTTTTCCTAATCTGGGGCGACTCCGGTCCTACGATCTCCAAAGACCCTGCAGTTCCTCACTTTTCTTCCCCTCCCCCCTTTCAATCTCCTATTTACTTCCCCCATATTGAAGACTGGAATTTCACCTCTGAGCCATACCCTTCAGCAGTTCAATATGTCTTATAAGCAAATCCTCTACAACAAAAAACCCGCTCCGGCGATTGATCCCACTCTCAACACCGGCACATTTCGCATGAACACAGTGACCTGGCCCTCCAATGTCCCAGCCGATAAGCTGATCGTGCGTGCGCACTACCTTTCCCTCGATCCAGCAATGCGCCAATGGCTAACCGCCAAACGCTCATACATTGCACCCGTCGAACTCGGCGCCGTCATGCGCGGACAAGCCATCGCCCAAGTTCTTGAAGTGGGCAGTGATCTCTCCTCGAAGTTCAAGGCAGGCGAATGGGTCGTCGCATCCACTGGATGGCAAGAATATGCTGTTTTGGGCCCTAAGGAAGTAGAGAAGGCCACACTACCGCCTGGCGCACGTCCTACAGATGCGATGTCTGTGCTCGGCATGACAGGACTTACAGCTTATTTCGGGATGTTGGAGGTTGGAAAGCCCAAGGCAGGCAATACGGTGGTTGTTTCTGGCGCGGCGGGCGCAACGGGCAGTATTGCAGGTCAAATTGCGAAGATCAAGGGGGCCAAGAGGGTTGTGGGGTTGGCAGGAAGTGCAGAGAAATGCGAGTTCCTTGTCAAGGAGCTTGGATTTGATGCGGCGGTTAACTATAAAGACCCGCAGTGGAAGAAACAGCTGAAGGAGGCCACACCTGAATATATCGACGTCTTCTTTGATAATACCGGTGGCGACATTCTGGATGCTTGTCTTGCTCGTGCGGCGAGGGATTCGCGGTTCGTTATCTGTGGCGCTATCAGCCAGTATAACGCGGCTAAGCCGCAGGGGCCAGGGAGCTTTATGCAAGTGATTGTGAGTTTCGATCTCATTCTTAATCTCCTTCTTTCCGAGAGCTAATGAACTACAGGCGCAACGAGTTACTATCAAGGGTTTCATCGTTTTCGACTACGTTAAGCAATATCGGTCTGCATTGCAGGAGCTGGCCTCCTGGCTTTCGGAAGGTAAGCTGAAGCGTAAGGAACATATTGTGAAGGGCGGCTTGGAAAGAGCGCCTCAGGCCCTTGTTGATCTATATGCTGGTGCAAACACCGGCAAGATGATGGTGGAGGTTGTTCCTATTAGCGAGGCGCTATCACCAAAGGCTAAGCTGTAACTCTGACGGGCCACTTTGCCTTGAAATCTAATTTCGGGTACATTCAATAGATAAATTTTTTTTTGTTAATACTAGTCACCATTTTCGATGTCTTATCTCATCAATAAACTTGTCTCTAGTTCTGTATCCACTTCATCTTCTCCTTATCCTCGGCGAGGCACTCGAAGTCTCTACATAGAAGAATAAGGTTATTAATGATAACCTTAGCCAAGTAAGTTTTTTCGCGAAAAGACCTGACAAGCCTTGGAACATTTGAAGTTGAAGGCTTGCGGCGGTGTTCCTGGGACTGACCAGGGGCGAGGTCACCCAGTCACGTCACTCACCTGGGCAGTAAAGGTGCGTATTTTGAATTTCACTCTCTAACTGTGATCTACTTCTCACTACAAGGCTCAGCTAGTTCTAACCTCGTATTTGATATCTGAAGCTGTAAGGCTTCCTCTGGTGAGATTTTATTCATCAGAATACGATGATGTCTTTGAAAGATCAGAGAAAGAAGAATAATGCTGATCTGATCAAACCAGTGAACGGTTTGATCTGTTTTGATAGAACCATGGTTCCTTGTACTGACGCGCTTTCCTTATTATAGGGCAAAGCACCGAAGGTACCTACCTACTAGGTTGGCAGGTAGCCCTGAAGGTATACAACGGAAGTAGTAACTGGAGTGCCTTTAGCGTGCCAGCCTTGGAAAGGTCAACGCTTAGTTCCAAGGCTCACATCAAGCCCTAACTTGAAACTTCCTAGGTACATAGACCCAACGAGGTTTAGTACTATAGAAAGAGAACCTTTTTGGTGGCGGCGAAGGTTTATATCTCCTAGTAGAATTCTGGAATGCAACATCTCCACCTCTCCAAAATCTTTCCCTACTCTGCGGATTCTCTTCACAACACCTATTTAAGTTAATTGAATCATTCCCACAAGGAAAGGCCCTTTATTCTACACGGAGAGGAATCATCTTGGCCATCCGAAATATTTGAACTCAACCTTATTCCTTTTTACCATGGTGTTGTGGAAATGGAAAAAGGCCTTCCGACTCTCACTGATCGACAAAGGCTTTCTAAAATACAGCTCAAAATGGATTCTTGACGATATCGTGATTGATCTTATCATGGCTGAGCAAGATCTACGTGGGCTTGCACAGCGTGAAGAAGCGCTGGAACAGAAAGTCAAAGAATTAGAGAAGATCGCCAGTATCAAAGATGATTTCGACCCGACAGACCTTGAGAAGTTCAAAAGCCAGCTCAAAACGATCCAAGCAGAGTTCCCAATGAAGGAATTCTATTTATATCAGGCAGAAATGTATATTACACCGCCTTTCGATGCTATGTACAAGGACCTCAGACGTGATCCCGCATGGTTTATGCGTCCGGAGATGGTGCAGGATTGCTCCCACCGGAGCGGCTGCTGTAGCCGAGGATGTGGATGTTGTCAAAGAAGACTTGGTTCGAAAAGAGAGAAAGGCAGAGGCCACTGTACCACTGACTGTTTGTGCTGTGCCTACTTCCGTGGAAGGGAGTTTACAGACGTAGAGAAACAATATATCAGAAAGGACCTGAGAAAAAGACTGGGAAGTACTTACGGCACTCACAACTTAAAGGGTTGGAGTTTCCGCACGGTGATGGCTGACTGGTACTTTTGTCTACTGGACAAACACAGACACTGGCAGTCCGAGTCTCCCTGAAGAGATATAGCTGGGACCCAGTGTGCATGTACCCACCTGGGCACGAGGACATTCAAACTTGAATTTTGAATGTTGGGGTTGGCGGTGGTTAAGTATGAGGCTGGCTGAAAAGTTTCCAATATTTCAGATGTCGAGTTCAAATGTTGGAGCTGACGTTCAAATGTTGAGATCGACTTCAAGTTTGTTTACTACCTGACTATGCTGAATGCTACTCTAAGAATTGAGCAGAACTGTTTTATTTATATGTAAATAATTCAAATTGATCCAAGTCGTCTAAACAAACTCTATGTATAACCAAAAGTAAGGCGAGAATAGCACTTGAGCCTATTATTTATAATAACCCAGACATATTTCAAATGTTATATATATAGTAGAGCCTGGACCGTCTGGAATCTGGATTCTGGATAAGTAGTATTCATTATGTATAGTAGGTTACATCATTAAATTCATCCATCATGATGATTCTAGACTCTAGTACTAACATTCAAGTTTGAAAGATACATTAAAACTCTTGGAAAAAAAGACAGTACTTCCCTCGCAAAACAAAGGGTCATCAAATTCAATATAGGAAAATTAATCATTATTATGGAGAACTTAGGAGTAGGTATGGACCGTGTGCTGGTTGGGTATTGAATAGATGCCTCTAGAGAGTCTATAATATGAGTCAGCGAAAAATCATGAGCACGATCACTGAGCGCTCACACTCACACTGAGCCCAGACTGAACTACTCACTGAGCCTGAGCCTGAGCAACCCCGTTAAAGCGGCGGTAACTATATGCGGTAGACCCACCCGTCAGGAAAAATCCACTACGTACATGCACAGCATACCTAGGTAGTATCATGCACACGACCTCGGGAGTACATATACTGCATTTTTAGGCAATGGATACCTACTTGTCTTTCAAGTTATATGTATAAGAGTCAGAGCTGTATTGTAACTTCATCATGATCAAAAGCTATGAAACTGAACGCTTCCTTGCACTTCAAAGGATGCTGGGTTCTTAGCAGGGTCGATTGGTCTCTCATTTCATGCTTCTCTGCCCTGGTGCTCCGGCTTCGGCTAAGAACCGGACTTCTTATACTTCGCTTTTTACCTAATTTGGCTTTGCTTTTCAGGGATGTAGTCACTTTGAAATTCATTCTGCTACATTTGCCCTCGTGTCCCATTAACATGTTCAGAATTCAAATTTCAGAGCTCCATGCCTTTGATAGCATGATACCATTATGAAAGAAACGAGACATTAATATCCTATTTCACCAGCCTCACATACTGATACACGGCTCATCCATTCAGATTGCAACATTTGCATCGAAGTGATGCGGTTCCTCGGATTAGGATGCAGCATAGCATAGATCGCATTTCGACGCCGCTAGAAAACGAACCAAATTAGTTTAGATATGCAACGCAGGGTAGGAACGGAAAGCATACTCGTCCAAGCGCCTCGATAGGCGGATATCCATCCTCGGACCGACGACAATGTAGATACTCCAAGTACCGTGGATCCTCGCCTAGCGGCCGAGCACTCCGCCAAGCAAGACGACTAGTAATCAGAGCTAAGTAAATGATCGCCGTTGCCCAAATATCTGCCGGGCGTGGATCGTTATCCTCATTGCGATCATCACGCAACGCAGAATTAGAGGGATCTTTAAATCCCTCCGGTGGGATATAGGGCAAGCTTATTCCCGGGAATGAAGCGGTAGAGGTTGCAGTCGTCACCTCTGGCCGGGTATCTGAACGGGAAGACCCAAAAAGCCACGGGAGAGAGAAAGACCAGGGTGTTATGGAAGAAACCGGGTGAGAATATGAGCGAGGACGAAATGAATGGTCTGTGGGGAGAGCACAATGTGACCAGAGACGGCGTATGTGGCCATCGCCGAAGCCGGCAAGCTTTACGGCCCCGTGTTCTGTTAGAAGGATCGTTTCTAGACGAATGTCACGATGGGCGGTGTCATGGGTGTGGAGGAAGGAGAGAGCCCGAAGGATTTGAGCTGTTATACAATCTGCCTCTTCTTTTGGGAGAGAAGGGCCAGCATGTGAGATGAGCTCATGGAGGTCTCCTCCAGCACAGACGGGCATGACGAGACAGAGTTCCTCGCGTTCATTATAGAGAAGGTCTGTTATCGCAAGAATATTTGGATGGTGAGGATGAAGATTTGAGATAGAGGAAGGAGAGCAATATGAAGAGGAGAATGAAGAGGATACGTTGAGGATGTTATATCGGTAAACCTTGATCGCGACGAGGTGTTTTGATTGAGAGCCCGGGGGTGCGGTCCTTTGGTGTAGACGAACTGTACTATTCGAGCCATAATGCAGAATATCTAGGCAGCGGCCATATTTGTCGATGAAAGGGAGGCAAGGTTCCAAGTTTGGGGCCTGGTTCGATTCTATTGTATCCGTCGTGATTTCTGAGGCCATTAACGGCTGCTGGTCTGTCAAGACCGATGCAAGACTGGGCCGATGCGCATTTCTGAAGACGGGCCAGGCGCGCTTTGCGACACCATGACTGGTGTCTTGGTCATTGGGAGTTCTGGGAGACCATTTTGCATGTGCCACATAGTGATGATGAGCAATGTGGTCAGGTTCGTGCGCCGCGATGGCGGTCCAGGGATTTGAGTAACGGCGATTGTCCTTCATAGATGGTAGTTACGTTGGCGGAGAAAAAGAAAAGAGGAGCGAAGAAAGTCAAAACGAGGATTCCATTCGTGTTAGGAAAAAGCAAAGGAAGCCGGAAAAGTATGAAGTGGCTGACAGCTGATCCCGTGCGGTGGGCAGGCTCCAAAGGCTCTTATAGATAGGTATTGATGGAATGATAAACCTCTTACCCGCACAGCGGTATAGGCACCAGAACGATCAGTAAAAGCGCATCTGTTACGTTCTGTCGCTCTACTGGTATAAGTCCCGATTTATTGATGAGAACTACAAAGAAGCACGGACGTTTTGCATCGAATTGGGTAGTTCTAGTAGAATGAATTGAGAGTCTTTTGGGTCGAGTGAGTTTCGCCAACGAGGGACTGTTGGGGGCAGATGCGGCGATTGGATACGGCAAACCACTCATGGTGATCGTTTCTGCTTTATAGATGACCCGGTGGCTGAGCGATTTTTCATCCAGCCACCCAACGAAAAAGGGATATCGCTAGCAATCTGAAGAATTTTTCATTGCAGAGTAAAAAGCAGCGCTTAGTTCGTGAAAATTGGGGCCTGGGAGGGGGGAACGGTCAGAGTCGCACTGAAAGAGGTAAGTCGGCAGAGCATCAACTTTGGATCGGTGGTGAGGAAAAATCGCGCACGCTCTAGTTGAGTACCAGACACCACTACCATCGATAACGCTTACGGGGTGGCTGTGCCAACCCGAAATTGCATGCGCCATTTTCTTCTCGGTCATAATGATGGATCAACTTGACTCTTCTCAGCGGCGGGCCTGTCTTTCCAAGGAACTATAGACCAGAATTTGTAGGAAGCGAGGAAAAAAAGGTGAAGCTTTAGGGCTGAAAGAGGAGTGGTAGCGGGTGGTTCCTGTATGGTTCCAGGTCCGACAGGGCAATTTATGATTGGGTGGGGGAAGCTTTAGGCTGTCAGATTACGGTATGGATCGGTATATCGTAACATCGAGTGACAGCTCTAGAGCGGGCCAATGTGTGGCTCGTCCTGGATGCGATTCAAATGATGAGTGATTTCCTGCATGATAAGTAGCTTTGGCCTTTGGAGTCATTCACCTGTTCGTGATTGGTTTCCTTCGCTAACTATATGCTGGGACTTTTCCTGTTCCAGTTATGGATCCACATCGCTGGAAGCTCTCTCTACTGACACCTTGGTCCCTCGTGGCCCATGTCGCGTGGCGCCGCTTGCACCTGGCATCGGTGACAGGGCTTGCATCTCCTCTGCCTGAGAGATTTCTTGCTCTTCGTAAAGCGTTCCGGCGATCGTCTCTCCTGCCTCTTTCGTCAGGTTGTGGCCCTCAGGGTGGACCATCTACATCTGGCTTAGCTGTTCTTCGCCCAAACTACATAAGAAGGTCGCACACATCGATCCTTTTCTTCTTTGATCAAGTCATTCTTCATTGCTTGTTTCTTTCTTTTTCTTTATTTCTTCGCTTTACCTGCTCTGTCCCTCTGGTGGTGTCCTTGACAGTTCCTTAGGTGCTTGGCTGTTTGCCTTCCCTCCACTTCCTGCCTTCTTCTTCCTCTTCTTCTTCTTCCTCTTCTTCTTCTTCTACTGCTGCTGCTGCTGCTTGTCTCTTCACCTCAAGAACAGCACTGATATGGAGCCCACAATTCCTCATGAGAAGCCCGAAGTTGATGTCGAGGCAGAAAGCGATACCATCAGGGAAGAAAATGATCGGGCAGCTTGTAACATGCATATCACGTTTGAAGATTCTTCGACCACCGATATCGAAGCAATGCACTCGATCTATCAACCAGCCCAGGTTGGACGTACGCGCTCTTTCGGCCGTGACAGCACCCACAGCAATACCCAAAATACAAATTTTGGCAATGCTGGCATCCCCATCGAATTCCGCACTCTCTCCATTCAGATATCTGAATCTCAAACCCGCCCGAAAGAGGTCATCGCCGACCCGCCCAGGGAAAGACTTCCCAACCAAGACTACTTTGAGAGTTTGGACTTTCATATGACTCCGCAAGACAAGATATCCCAAGAGTTCAATGTCGACCCACGATTCGGCCTCAGTCAGGAATCAGCTGCAAAGCGCCTGCAGCGGGATGGCAAAAACATCATTGCCCATCATCAGGAGAACTATTGGAAAAAGATATTCTTCTATCTCTTTGGTGGCTTCTGTTCAGTGCTCTGGGTCGGGGTTGTGATCTTCTTCATCTGCTGGCAGCCTCTCAGCAATCCACCTTCGCCGACTAATCTGGCCATGGCTATTCTTGTCATAATCGTAATCACCCTTCAGGCTAGCTTCTCCGCCTTTCAGGACTGGTCAACGAAGCGAGTGATGAATTCCATCTTGGATCTCCTCCCATCGGAAGCTCTTGTTTTACGTGACGGAAAGCAAATACGTCTTCCAGCCACCGATCTAGTGACGGGTGATATCGTGCAGATTAGTGTCGGGAACAAAGTCCCCGCTGACATGCGGCTTCTTCAGACCTCGGGGGATGTTCGGTTTGATCGTGCTATTTTGACTGGAGAGTCTGATGAGATCGATGGGGCCACTGATTCTACCGATGCAAACTTCCTGGAGACTCGAAACATTGCCATGATGGGAACTCTAGTTACGAATGGCAATGCTACTGGTATCGTGGTACTGACAGGTAGCTCTTCGGTGATGGGCCGAATTGCTAAAATGACAGCCGGTGTTAAGCAAAAGCCGACATTGATTCAGAAGGAAATTAGTCGGTTCGTAACCATCATCGTCGTTCTGACTATTTGCCTCGCTTTACTTATCCTCTTCACTTGGGTCGGTTGGCTTCGCAAAGACCATCCAGAGTACATGAGTGTGGTAGCAATGCTGAACAATGTCATGGGCTGCGTGGTGGCATTCATTCCGGAAGGTGTTCCTGTTGGTGTTGCATTAACGCTAATGATGATTGCGCGTCGTATGAAACAGACAAACATCTTACCCAAGGGATTGGCGACAGTTGAAACATTAGGATGTGTCAATGTCATTTGCTCAGACAAGACCGGAACGCTCACTCAAAACCGAATGTATGTCAAGTCACTTGGCATGGTCGACTGGGAGTTCAGCATCGACGATCTGGTCCCTGGTATGGAATCTTCAGATGGACTAAAGAATTTACTCCGTGCATCCGTTCTCTGCAATGATGCTACTTTTGATCCAGAGACTTTGAACATGCCAATCCATGAGCGTGTTGTCAATGGAAACGCTACTGATGCAGCTGTGTTACGACTTGCAGACAGTGTCGGTGCTGCGTCACAGAAGAAGCTTGAACCTTTTGAGCGCGTTCACCAGATCCCCTTCAATTCGAAAAATAAGTGGATGCTTACCATGCACCGTGATCCGGCGTCATCAAGAGAATACATGATCTACGTTAAAGGCGCACCTGATGTTCTTTTAGATCGCTGTTCAACCTACTGGTCTGCTGTTGATAATGCCGTTCGCCCACTGGATAATCATGCCAAACAGAAACTATCTGATTTCCAAGCCAAGCTCTCTCGCCGTGCTGAGCGTGTCATTATTCTTTGTCAGCGTCGTTACCTTCCCACCAACCCCTTAGGATCCAATGGATTCAGTGATGAGATTCTGGAAGCTGGACCCCAAGACCTGACTGTTCTTGGTATTTTTGGCATCATCGACCCACCCAGACCCGAGACTGCCCAAACTGTTGCGGCATGCCGACGTGCAGGTATTCGCTTTTTCATGGTCACTGGCGACTTTGGGTTGACTGCAGCAGCCATTGCCCGTGACATTGGAATTTACGAAGGAGAAGTTGAGCCAGATACTATTTCTGACCTGCGCGACGGTTTCGCTTCAGAAAAGTCGTCTCGCTCCCGACGCAGCTTGCTTCTGGAGGGCACCAGCCTTTCATCTCTCAGCCAAGATGAATGGTCCGCAATTTGTGAGTACGAGGAAATTGTATTTTCTCGCACTAGCCCGGAACAAAAATTGCGAATCGTATCAGAGCTGCAAGCAAAAGGGAATTATGTCGCTGTCACCGGTGATGGCGTCAATGATGCACCAGCACTCCGGGCCGCCGATGTGGGAATTGCCATTGGTGGTGGTAGTGATGTTGCTATCGAAGCAGCTGACCTTGTCTTGCTTGATCGATTCGATTCAATTATTGAAGCAATTCGCCTTGGTCGTTTGGTCTTCCAAAATCTTCAAAAGGTTATTGCCTATTTACTACCCGCTGGTAGCTGGTCTGAGATCTGGCCTGTTATCATGAATGTCTTCTTTGGTTGCCCTTCACCACTGAGTTCCTTCCTCATGATCGTCATTTGTGTTTTCACCGACCTTTTCAATTCCTTGTCACTTATTATGGAGAAAGAGGAGTTTGATTTACTCAGCATTCCTCCTCGAGACCCCCGCAAAGACCACCTTATCAATCTTCGCATTTATGGCCAGGCATATCTCTTCGTCGGCGTCATGGAGGCTTTCAGCGCCCATGCTATGTTTTTCGTGTACATGTACAATGCTGCGGGTATTCCGTTCAACGATCTCATTTTTGCCTTCAATGATTACAGCGAGGGCTTCCACGGATACACAACTGATGAGTTAAATCATTTTAACTATGTTGGCCAGTGTGTCTACTTTGTGACTTTGGTAATTATGCAATGGGGAAACATTCTTTCCGTTCGCAGCAAGCGCATGTCACTTCTCCAGGCCGATCCAGTTCGCCCTGCCCGCCGCAACCCATGGCTTCCTCTCGCTATGCTCATATCTCTTGTGATTGCGATCTTTGTCACAGAGGAGCCCGGTATCCAAAGATTGTTTCTGACAGCCTCCGTGCCTATCAAGTATTGGCTCATTCCGCTAGGACTTGCCATGGGTGTCTTAGTCATGGACGAGCTGCGAAAAGTTCTTGTGCGGTTGTTCCCTAAGGGACCAGTTGCATGGATCTCTTGGTAACGAAAAATAGAAATCCACAAAGATAATTCGCTCATAAAACGACAAATTAACAAAAAATTGTACATACGGGACTGAAAAAATCTGGAATGCTGTGTTGATGGGGTTTTGCGGGTTCTTTATTTTTATTCATATATTAAAGTCAACTGAAGCGATTTCTTACGTGCATAACTTCTTTCTCTTTCTTTCTTTCTTTCTTTCTTTCTTTTTTTTACGCCACATATAACTTAGACACCAGACTTCATGATCAATTTGAAGATACGAATCAGCTATTCGGTCTTAATTTTGACATATTTTTTTTTTCATGTCCCCTTCAAGTTTGAACTAGAACTCGGAGTGGAAGTTCTACCACAGTGCATAGTAAATGGAGAGATTCGACTATAAAATTGAGACTGGTACCATACTACTAATTCGCTAGAACGTACTATGTAAGAACAGAAGTCATCAAATCGTGATGTAGCGCATCTGGGTAGCGTTCATTTCTTTCCCAAAGTATATTATACTCTCTTAGTGGTAATGTTATCATTGACCAAATGTGTCTCAGAACCGTTTATCTCCAAGGTAGCATTCTTTTTGATGTGGTTCAAACTTATTGAGCCACCCGAATTAAGACCATGTTGATCCTGAGGTGGTGTAATGTTGTTGTAGTAGTAGGATGATGAAGGGCCAAATACAGATGGGAAAACGTGTTTCAGCAGGGATGGGATTGCAGGCATGCAAGCACAAATTATAGCGACGTCACATTCGATGACACTCCAATATATCGCGGGTGTATTATCATCTAAAGATATTAAGATTAGCAAAGCCAAATGCGGTCCTTACACTAAAAGGCAAAGTCACCTACAAGTTGTGTTCGAGGATTTTGAAAAGACAACCAATGATCGTAATCTCAAACAACTGACCACGGTAATTCTGGAATTGGAATGTGTTAGAAGGCCCAACCCAGATCCGTAAATCTGTACATTGAAATACCGTGTGGAAAGGACTTACAAGAAACCCGTGCAAAACATAAGCGTTATCTGGACTTTCTTCTTCAAGTTCATGGCGGTATGAAGTAGAGGCCAAATAGGCAGACTGATGATTCCGATATCCATCGCAATTTGTACAATGGCTTTATACCAGGAATAGCCATTGATATTGATACAAGTACCTTTGTATTCGCCTGTCCATCCAGACCAGAAAAAGGGAACTGGCCTACATTGGAAGATCATGACGAAGGTGTTGGATATACCGAAGCAAATAGAAAGTCCCATTAGGCAGTAGCAGATTAATTTGAATCGTTCGATAGGGAAGATGCGTAGATAGAACGCTAGGAAGGACATCTGAGTCAAGGCTTCGGCAGCCATATAGCAGACCTCTGCCACATAGAGCAACTACAATTCCGAGAAAGAGGACTTAGCAAGAATAGCCTAGATTGCGCGGACTGATTCAACATACCTCCAATTGTTTTGTAATATGATCAAAAGGAATGGTCCATATGTTAGTACCAAGTCCGAAGTTTTGCACTGAAGATTGACTGGGCGTCAGAATTGACAAGAGTATGTTATAAGAAACATTTTGGACTGACTCGGAAACATCACACAATTCAATGGAGCAGCACAAATCATTGCAGCCACGATTAATCCATCGTCGAGCCCTAATAATCGATTGAAGGCCATTCGCTGTATCAGACGGAAAGAAACCATGATAAGTGCTAACATTCCCAGTACGCCAGCCAAGACCGGGGAGATGAGAGCTTGACTAGCCTGAGGCACTTCGCATATTGACATCGTAGAATTTGTGGCGGCTAAGAGGCTTCAATTAGTTCTTTAAGCAATGCACCCTTTTCTTTTCGCTTCTTACAGAGACCTGCTTTCACGCCGCATTGAAGTGTTGTGCAGCCGGTTGCTTGTGTGAAGAACGTAGCGTCCAGACACAGACATGTTGTATTTGAGGCAGCACATGATGTTTCATTGGCAGCTGTGTAGAAACAATCAAACTAGTACCCCGAGAAGAATGATTGAAGGTGAGTTTTGATTATACGAAATAATAGTAGTTAGCAACAAGATACTTACTGCGCAAGATGACAAGCTGCTAAATGGCCCGTCCGCCAGGGACGACATGTTGAAATGCACTGGCACAGCCTCAGTAGAGTTTCAACGGCGAAAATTGACTTCCGCAATGAATGTCGGCCTTTGACATTGAAAATATCATTATCTTGAGGCTAAATTCTGGTCATTGCTTGACGATATATGCCTCGTACACAATAGAAGACCTTGGAGAAGAAATAATGCGTAGGAAATTTTCAAACACCCCCCCACCCTTTTCAATGAAGATCGTGAATGATCCATATAGAATACGGAGAAGTGGACTTGTCATGTCCCACTTCCGATCGATTGGCATTACCATTGGCCATATTAAGAAATCCCGTGTGATGGACCAGTTAGCCCTAGCTGTCAGGTACTTTTGGCGTCTAGGTGGAGACGGGGCCGTGCTAACAGCTCACCATACAGGATGGATAGGTGGCATTGGCTCAATGGGATGAACGCTGTGAAACAATTGTGCCCCACGTAAACGAATACTGATTGGTTGAGTGCCTTCAAGATTTTGGAAAGGGGTTGACGAGTCCATGCAGACCAACAACCTTGGAAAGGCAGCGTTATCCATAATCGACAGATCAGACTCGGTAAGGCCAATGAATGCACCCCGTAGCTGGCGGTGTAGGGAAATTTCCTCATTCCTGACACAGCACTGAAATTGTCTCTCATTATTCTGTTCCAATAGATTTCATATCCCATATGAAGGTTTCGTTCTGTGCAGAGTCTTGAATTCTCTCGCTTAAGCATAGGTAATCCTTGTCATTGTAAGCCTACCACAAGACCCACTCGTAATAAAGCCATTGTCTATTCTTTAAATCCATGACACGGGCCACAACCTTGACTCGAGATTTGAGACTTTTTTGGAAAAGAGTCAGAATAAGACCATAAAAGTTGCAAGCCTTTCTCATTGCTCCATCCTCCGTACCGTTAACCTGATCGCCGGATCAGAGTGGCCCATCCACTCCTGTGCACGCATCTCTGGGACGGGACGGGATAGGATCGGTAATCCGCACCGAACCACAATTGACGCGTGCCAACGACGCCAATCATTGCTAGATGAAAGGGGATGACTCCCACTTGTACCTTCGAGGTGAGAGCTAGTCAATAGCCGAAGTTTCTGTTTTAATCTTCCCCACTCCTGTCTGACTCGCGAGTCGCGATATTGAGTTTCGTGAGCCCCCTAACCTGGCGGGGTTGAGGCAACGACCTTGAAATTGACTCAGTAACAGCACTGAGGGTGCAGTTAGATATGCAATTTATTCTGGAATATCAATACTAAGTTCCCAAAGGTGTATCAATTCCCGTTGGCATGAATTCCGAATATTCCCTTGATGCACTGGCCCATTGCTCAATGACTGTGGGGTAAAGTGTTCGGGTGGTAGCGGCGCTGGCAGGTGGGGAGGAATGCTCTAAACTCAACTGGAATGTCACTGGAGATGACAAGGCCCCGTCGAGACCAATGATGATAAAGATGAATGTGGGCGAACATGTGCGACAATTTGAAGTTCTTGTACTTTCCTCTCGACCGTGGCCACTCCATCAGATCACCAGCTGGCCATCATGTCCTCCAAAACACTTATTAGCGTGATTACTCTCGCGATTGTACTCTATGCAACAAAAAGATTCTTCTTATTTCGAAAGAAAGCTCCTGGGCCGCTGCCTCCCGGTCCAGCAGGCAGGCCAATTGTTGGTAATATCTCCGACTTGCCCCCTCCGGGCACGCAGGACTGGATGCATTGGCTAAAGCACAAGGAATTATATGGTATGCATTTGTCATTCACACCGCGAAGCAAAATATTTCAAAAAAAATAATAACTAAACGCTTGCACTGCTACATAGGACCGATCAGTTCGATTACGGTCATGGGGCAGACTATCGTGATTCTCAATAGTAATCGCATTGCGGTGGAGCTCCTTGGGAAGCGTTCGGCGCTTCATTCTTCTCGGCCAAATTTAGTCTTTGCCTCGGAAATGTAATGACTTTGTGGAGCTCAGATAGATTGAACTCATTTGCTAACCACCCCAATAGGGTCGGCTGGGAGCATATTCTAGCTATGCAAACCTATTCGGATCGGTTTCGTGCCTATCGCAAGGCTATGCAGCCTTATCTTGGCAATGAAGCTGCTGTAGCGCAATATAATTCGTTACAGGAAACCGAGACTCACCGATTCTTGTTGCGGGTGTTGAGAGACCCGACAAACCTTTCACAGCACATTTCAACGTAGGCGTTTTCAAACCGACAAGCGCAATTTCAAAATTCACTGATAAACTAACACTTTCAAAGGGAGGCTGGAGCCATCATCTTGAAGATTGCCTATGGCTATACTATTGAGCCACACAAGGTAGATCCACTAGTTCATATGGCAGGGTTGGCTCTTGAGCATTTTGCTATTGCTGGAACCCCAGGAGCTTGGCTTGTAGATATGATTCCAGCCTGTGAGAATCAATAGCTCCTCGTCAAATTCATATCTTTACTCCAAAACTAACAGACCTAGTGAAATATGTCCCTTCATGGTTTCCTGGGGCAAACTTTAAGCGCTTTGCAGCAACATGGAAGAAAAACCTCGAGAATACAGCTGACATACCCTTTGAGTTCGTGCAAGAGCGTTTGAAGGCAGGCCAATTTAAGCCTTCTTATCTGTCAAATCTGTTCAACGCCGATGGATATCCAGCCGCGGGATCCGAGGAAGAAGTAGTCGCGAAATGGACTGCTGCATCACTTTATACCGGTGGCGCGGACACTGTATGTGATTTTCAAAAAAAGTGAAAATGCATTTCAATTGACACTCCTCAGACCGTTTGCTCTATCGAAACTTTCTTTTTGGCCATGACACTATACCCGGAGGTGCAACGTAAGGCGCAGGAAGAGATGGACCGCGTACTGGGCGGTCGACTCCCCAAGATGGCCGATCGTGAAAATCTTCCATACATCGAAGCTGTCGTGAAAGAGACTTTGCGTTGGCATCCTGTCGCGCCAATGGGTATCCCGCACATGTCAGTTGATGATGACATCTATGAAGGCTTTTACATTCCCAAGGGCTCCCTGATCATGCCCAACATCTGGTACGCTTACCGAAAACGTTCCTACCTAATTATGCTTTCGCTCTAAAATACTGAGAAAGTAATAGGACTCTTACACATGACCCTGAAGTTTACCACGATCCGATGACCTTCAGACCGGAACGTTTCTTAGGCGTTGATGGCCGTGACCCTGAAATGGACCCCCGCGTCGCTGTATTTGGATTTGGACGCCGCGTTTGTCCAGGGCGTCTACTGGCTGATAACACCGTATATCTCTGTGTCGCGCAGTCTCTTTCCGTCTTTGAAATCACCAAGACAACTGAGAACGGAGAAGAAGTGGATGTCAAACCTGAATTTCAGCCTGGCGTTATTAGCCATCCAGTACCATGGAAGTATAATGTGAAACCCCGAAGTCCCAAGCACGAGGCCGTGATTTTATCGTTAGAAAAAGAGCATCCTTGGGAACAAAGTGACGCCAACGCTCTAAATATGAGATGATGTCTCATAATGATCTAAGAGATCTAGTCAAAAGAACAGGTCGACCTCGCTATATCAAACGAGCACCAACATTTGGAGTTTACTCAAACTCGATGGCGATAGGAGGCTATTCGAATTATGTACTTTGGTTTTTGGACAGAGCAATATTTACATATGGAAATGAATATTTGAACTATCTAACAACAAGTTCCCATTCAAGAGTCCCAGGCTCAGTCCAGTAGTTCGTTTCAGTCTGCCTGAATCCAAGCTTCTCCAGGACCCTACCACTTCTCTGATTTGTTGCCTCGGTCTCAGCAATAAGCCTCCTCACGCCTCTTTCTTCGATTCCCCACTTGATGATCGCCTCAGAAGCCTCCTTTGTGATACCTCCTCCCCAGCACCCGGGAGAAATACCATACATCAACTCAACCATCTCTTGCCATGGCGGAAGGGTAGGATCTACGGGTCCTCGAGCAGCAATGGAAGTTGTCTTTGCGTCCCGTATACCAGAATATCCAACCCATTTGATATTTTGGAAAAGAGACATATCCGGACCTGCGAACTCCTCGAAGAAACTTCCTTTGAGCACGCCAATATTGGAAGCATCTGGTTGATCGCGTAACCCAACGGCGAAACTACCCAATGCATACTTTTCCCAAGAACGTTTGATATCGCGTGTCTCAATTGTTTCGCGAGCCTCATCGTCATTCCAAATTGTGGGCCCGAAACTGTTTCCGAACCCCATTTGGCAGAAATTTGCATCAGCGTACAAATCTGCGTATAACTTTCTATAAGCGGCCAAGGATACGGCAATTGGAGTGGGGACCAGAATGAGTCGGGGGGTCAAGATCAGGAATCGATCGGCAAGTGCTGACGTTGGAGTGACATCCATGTTTGAGAGTAAATCATGTCTCAGATTCAATGTTGTTTAGATTTCAACAATGGAAAGAGGACAAAGCTTATATATATTATGTTCATTGTGGAGCTTCATGGATCTATCCAATCACGGCTTGTCACCGCATTAATACATTTCAATTTTCACGAAATGTGGGTCATTGGGGTCCAAATAGAGGCTTAGGCGGCCCAATAATGCTTGTCAGAGTCAACCTGAGTCACGCCGATTCAGACCAGAGCGTGACCAGGCGGGGTCCACATTGGGTTAAAGTTGAGCTTATTGTCTCGTCCCTCGTTCCTCGCGATCAATTGATCAATAAAGACACCAGCATACCCAGCACATAACACCGAACTAGTATAAAAAGTCACTCAGATACACATCTGCATGCTCCCAAAATTCATAGCAGGATCAGGATCAACATAGCAACACATAATGGAAGAATTTAGCACCAAGGAAGCAGTCCTCAAACTGGGGATCATTGACCCAGAGCTGGAAGAGGTATAAGCTACCTATACCCCAGAAACCAAGCTATGAATTCGTGTTAAGTTTCTAACTTGAACCAGATATTCAAGACTACCCCACCACGCAAGCTTGACACGTCTATTCCACCAGCAAAGATCCGAGAGATCGTAGCAGGAATGGAAAAGCAAGCTGCAGATGCAGCGCCAACCCGCGGGACCAGTGAATCTCTTCACAAAATTGCCATGCGCGATGGATACGAGAATGAACTTCGCGTTGTCCACCCCGAGGCCGCCCCAGATTCAGGAAGTCCCCTCCTTGTCATTTTCCACGGTGGGGGCTTTTTCAACGGCACAAATCTCCAGGTGGTAATCTGGGCCCGTAATGCCGCACACCTACACGGTGCTACTGTTGCACTGCCTTCCTATCGCCTTGCACCCGAACACAAGTTTCCCATGCCCCAATACGACGCATATGATAATATCAAATGGCTTGCCGCTAATGCATCGACAATTAGTGCTGACGCCTCGAAGGGATTCGTAATCGGGGGTGAGTCTGCTGGAGCTACTCTGGCTATTTCGACTACGCATCGCTCGCTGAAAGAGAAGCTTTCTCCACCAGTGACGGGCCTGTTTGCTAGTGTCCCCAGCACATTGGCTGACCCAATCGTACCGGAGGAGTATAGAGCTGTTTGGCTTTCGAGAGAGCAGAACCAGGATGCGCCGGTCTTGAATAAAAAGGCCATGGATTATATTTACACGATGTATCTGCCGGATCCCTTTGCAGAGGACTTTTCTCCGTGGAATATGGACGTTCCATTCTCTGCTGTGCCTCCAACATATGTACAGGTTGATGGAATGGATCCACTGCGCGATGATGGTATTATTTACGCGAGGGCTTTGAAGAAAAGTGGCGTTGATGTCAAGTTGGATGTTTATCCTGGCTGTCCTCATGGCCATCAAGTGATGTGGCCACAGCTTAAACAGTCGGGTAAATGCCAGGTGGATGTTCTTGAGAACCTTGGATGGCTGCTGAAACATTCAGTAAGCAGGGAGACTATTAAGGAAATGTTTATGAAGTCTTGATAGAATCAGGTCTATATGTGTTGATAGAGGATCAATGTTCATGTAAAGATTTTGTTAGGCATTGTTTGGGAGTGAAAAATTAGGGTGTCCAAATAGTCATTTTCAAGTATTAGAAGGAGGAATATTTCCAGATGTCGCTGGAGCATCCAACTTGAATCTAGTACGTACGGCATTTCCCATGAGTCTCCTACTATTCTCTTTAAGAAAAAACAAAAAAACGTTATCTTCGTTCTACCTTACTCATGAGTAATGCCGTACGCTACAAGGTATCTATAGCTATCCAACTATACACCTCTACCCCTCACTCTTCCCTTTTATATCCTGTCATCTATCTATGCATCCCAAAAGGATACAAATATGTATGTATAGATACAAGCATAGAGCGCTGTAATCACAGGCCCCGATCTCGAGAGTAAGGCTTCCGCCCACATGCACTAGCCGGTCTTTGATCCATCGTCCACCGTGCACACACCTGCCAGTGCCCAGCGGGATATGGATGTACCAACTTGAATGCATCCACACATGCATGTTTCCAAGGTTCAGTGTCCTCCGAGTCGCCGCTTGGGAATTTCACACATGCAAATGTGTGCACCACAATATTGACACCAAGCCCACGACCTTCACACTATACATCTATCTTGCATAATAAATGTCCCCTAAACACCATCCACAGTAATGCCTGAGATAGTTAGATACACGAAACGTCTCAGGGGCCCCATTTTCAACTCTTCAGGTTCCGACGCTCCAATCTCAGCACATAGATCGAACCCAAAAGTCCTCGACTATCTATAGTACGTGTAAAGTACACAGTAGAGCCAAATTCAACCTAATACTATGTCAAAAGATATAGAAAGTGTATCTGAGATGCAAATCCGAAGATCTGGTCTGGATATTTCAAGTTGGAGTGGAAACAGAGACCTTTTTATACTTGGCTGCTCATGTTTTCTATTTGGCGAAACAAAGGTCAATGATAAAAAATGTCAAATATAGGATATGCAAGCATCTGACGATTCTCCCATCTCAATTTGGACCTTTGAAATATAGAATTAGCATGACAAGGGTTTTCACCCTTAATTGGTTAGTATTCCTTTCATGAGAGGTAGTACTCTTATCGTCGAACTATAGTTGAAAGGGTATATGACTGAATCTAAGAAAACTTCGATGTTTGAATCTCAAAGGGGCTCTTTTATTACATTTCATAATTTGAAGGGGTGCTCGATTGGATAATGAAAGAAACCAGATAGTAGCAGTGCCGTGGAACCTGAAGAGTCTGGCTTGGGACTCTTTCACTAGCAAAAGCGCGGCGCATGATAAAAGATCTACGGCGAGAGACATTTAGAACACTGAATGAAATCTCGGAGCTTTAATTTATCACTCAATGGTTTCATTCATGTTTAACAAAGCAAGAATACTTAGACAAATGGGAAGTGTCTCGATTGCTACGTGTATCGCTCGGAATTGGCAGAAAAGACGAGATGCACCCGAGGACCAACAGCTAAAAATACAGGGTGGAAAAAAAAAGAGAAGCGTAGAAAGTGACTTGAGACATATCAATGAGACAAGCATAAGCACAGAAGTAACGAGGCAGCGAAGATAATATATAGACGGGCCAAGTACTAGAAAATGGGCAAATCGGCGTTGAGGTGGGTCGCGGCCACCATCATCATTAATTAACAGCCAAAAAAAGAGGAAGCAAAAGAAATCGATCATGGCAAGCATACTCTCTGGGTATTCAAAATTCAACGAGCGGATAATAGTAAGACGGTACCGGGATATTCCATGAAGAGGACGGTACTTTGTAAATGCAGGTACAGCGAACGAAAGAGAGAGATGACGCATTAAAAAGGGTTTGAAATAGAGAATGAGAGTCAAAGGCAGCCAGGACACGGTTATTGTGCTCAGATTTATTAATTGGTTGGGGTCGGAATTGGAGGTTGTTCTTGTTGTCGAACCTTCCCAGCCTCCCGCACTGCAGACATGAACCCATCTTCGTCCCCTGCGGCGGTCAGGATCCAGTAATCGGCGACACCTGGGTTTTCGAGTTGGCCACCACCAAAGCCAGCAGCTGCAGGCGCACTGTGGCGATCCTTAGGCTTTTGATTGTTCGCGCCAATATGGCGAGGACCCCAGCCCAGGATATCACGCACGGTAATACGGCTCTGATCATCCGGTTGATGGAAGGAAAATAGTTGTGCTTGGAGACATCCGAGAATGGCGACAGCGGAACGGATCATAATACGGTCGCCTTCAAAAACCCAGCAATCCCAGACACGTGAAATTCGCTCGAGGTCGAGACCGTTCGTTAGAAGCGTTCGGAATATGGGTTCCCAAATCTCTTCATCCGATAATCGAAGTGTGTCATGCAAATGAATCGCCAGGCGAGGGAATTTGTAGCGGAGAGTGTCTGTGGCCAAATGGTAGGTGCGCGCCATGCCACCACGATCCCAGGTCAGGAAAGCGACTGGAAGGGGTCGATTCAAGGCATTGGCCATGGCAACGAATGCTGAGCCTGGAGTTGAAAATTGAAGAACAAGTAGGGCAGCAATGGTCTAATAGGCTTGTTAGTTGACCGCAACGCAAAAAGATCAAGTGGCTCAAACTCACATGAAGTCCATGAATGTATCCCACATCACTACGGTACATGCAATATGCTTTCAGCACGTCGACCAAAGTTTCACGTAATGGCCCACCTTCCTGGAAGAGGTTCAAGTCTGGAAATGCATGCGACGCATCCTTCTCGATAGCATCAAAGCATTCAAGCATTCGCTTCTTAGTTTCAGTTGGCTCTGCCTCGGTTTTGGACTGTAGGTCTCTTGCACGCTGCAGTGCCTTGGTAAATGATTCATCACTCAGGGACAACTCGTTGCCAAGAGCACGCTGCCATACAGAGCCTCGGCTGCGGGGAGGAATCCCACGCCACCATAGCTCGCGTGTGCGAGGTTCGCGTAAGACCCGATCCCAATTGGGGGTGACATATTCGTCCCAGATGTTTTGAAGCGTATCGCGTGTAGTATCCTTTTCGCACTGGGCAGACGCAGCACGTGCGGCTTTCCGTTTTTCTACATTGATATTAGTTGAATGAACTTCCCGTGCATAGGTCCTCGAGGAAGGAACTTACCGGCTTCCTTTGACTGAGCCATCATTTGCTTATATTCTTTCAAATGCTTCTTTTCCTCCTTCTGATCCTTCGGCGGCAGCCAACTGGGACGAGTTCGTGTCAAGACCTTCTCTTTCTCCTTGCTAATAGGTAAAGGATCAATCATGATATTGGACTTTTGGACGGGCGGCAGCTCAATGTTTTCACGCGACGCACGTGGCGACTCCGAGCTTGACCTCCGTGACGTGCCATTTTGCACTGCATTTTCTCGTTGCCGACCAGTCTCATCAGCATGATGCTCCAGAGCCTCAGTGATGATCCTTGCTTCCTCCGACAGATCGGATAAGTAACTGTTGTAAGAGTAGGCACGCGGGTTTCGAGGAGATAATTGGCCACGTTCAGGTCCAGCAGAGCTCGAGCGATGCGGAGCTCGCCGCATGCGAGCGGCTTTAGAGGCATTAGAGGTAGGCGGTACACCAGCTGCTTCTGAGGTCGTATGGGATATCGGTAACGGTCTTGGCCCGGGACTACGACCACTTGGACTTGTGTTCCGCGATTGTGGGCGATCTTGGACTGGACGCGGAGAAATGGGAATATTCCAAAGACTAGCATCATCGGGAAGCTCATCATCCGAGTCATGGTACTCCTCTTCCAAGTCCTTCAAGGTCTTGCGATTGGGCTGCCATGTCTGCTTCTGGGTCGGTGTCCTGGCGGACAACGGAGACAGCGCAAGGCTAGTGCTCGAGGCAGACCGGCTGGATGTTGGCCGTAGAGGGGAAACTGATCGTGACCGTCGAGGTTGAGAGGGGGTCAGTCCACCGGAATTGGCGCTGGTCGATGAATCTCTCCTGTTGGGAGACCGGGCCGAGAGGGAACCCGCGGATTGCGGCGTACGAATGGCGCCATTAATTTGGTTATTAATTGGAGGAAGAGGACTTCGTTGTCTCGCCTTGGGCGTCGCAGTTAAATCGCGTGTGGTAGCGGCAGGGCTCTTGCTGGCCAGTCGAGCTGCGGGCGACCGACCCGTCAAGCCGGGTCGAGCATAAGGGGTTGTAGTAGGATCGGCGATCTGGAGTTCTGAATCATCTTCCAGACCGATCTCCTCGAAATTGGAGATGTCTGTAAAAACGCTATCTGGGCCGTCGATCTGCGAGGAATGAAAGGAGGAGGATTTGGAAGATTTAGACCCAGACAATTCGGGCGGGGAATTGGGTGTGGAACAAATGGTGGTCATGGTCTCATATGATTGCATTCAAGATCGCTTGTCCTCCACAAAGACCATCCACGGTGAACAAGATGGGTAACGAATCGACGAAGTCGGCGGGAAGGGGTTTGAAATCGCACGCAAGGCTCTCCGGGAGGGGAGTAAATGTTTCCGGAGGGGGTGTACAGGGTGGTTCCAGACACACGATCTAAACACACCAAAACAATAACCAATCGATCCACGGCGTGTTTTCAGTTTTCTTGTTTTTTTTTTTTTTTGTTCAGAGAAGCGAAATTGCAGGCACAGCCGCAGCTTGATAATCGCCAGGCCAGGGTATCACCGGCGGAAAGGTCGAGGGCAAAACGAATCAGGAGAGGCTCGGGATTACGGGGAGCGTGATAATGGGGGCCGCCAAGGCAATAAGATGATAAGAGCAAGAGAGTGGAGGGGTCAAAAAGAGAGAAAAAGTCAACCGGGAAGAAAAAAGGAAAAGAATTTGAAAAGGAACGAGAGCAGATCAAAAGCAAACGAGTTGAAAATGAGAGTGTGTTGTCGCGTTCGAAAGAAAGATCCAACTGAAAACGAAGGTTGAATCGATGTGGAGCCTCAGGCAGTGCAGATGCCGCGCTCGGTCTGGCCGAGAACAAATGCAATTCGAAAAGGGACGAGCGGTACTTGCAGGGTACCAGTGAATGCGCGTGTTGAATATGGAGTCCACAGGTACCGGGCAAGTACTCGGATCCCCTTTCACTGATCCCCAACACGGCAGGTATCGACAAAGCTCCTCCCAAATCCATTTGATGCGCTAGATCAAATCGTACAGAACATTTTTGGAACTCAGATTCCTGTTTGGATCACCACTCGATCGGGTTTCCCCTGAGACTCCATACGATCGTGCACTGGAGCCACTCGGGTGCCCGTCCAGGAATGACAGACCCGCGGTCGGCTGGTGGTCAAAAATGAGCTGCGACCGTGATTGGATAGACCCAGCAGATTGTATGAGCTTCGCCCAAGGATTGTAAACATTTTGAATAATAATAATAAAAATAAAAATAATACATTGGTGAAACTTGACTCGGCTACACACACATTATCACATATACTCCGTTACAAGTACATCCCGATCTTCAAAAATGAACGGGGGATATTTGATTATGCCTGTTCTAGAATCGCCATTTTTCAAAGAGTGCGGTGCCCTGCCTCACCACCTGCTTTAGTCGCAGCGCTTCCGCATTTGACTTGGGCCGCGATTCCTTCCCTAATGTGTCCAGCCATCGCAGCACAGCCACATATCGCGTTTGTTTGCGGTTTAACACAAATCGAAAGGCAGAAACTGCGAGATACTGGAGATGCCACAGTTGGACAAAACATGATAACGGCTTCGGAGACGAGGTGCGCCGTGTCTGGATCACACCGAGGGTCTGCTGAATGAGGTCATGGATTGTTTGAATGATAATCGGGGCATCAGGGTGACGAGGGCCCCGGAGAGATTTCATGTATCGGTACATTTTCATGGCCGCAGTGACAAAACTTGCGTGGAGATTAGAAAGCACCACGCTACGGGAATTATGCGCGTCATCAAGGTACATTGGGTGGATTTGGAGCCGGAATGGCCCAAGCACTTTGCGCCGGAATACACGACCGGGATTACGATTTGTCTCGACAGTTAAAGTATCGGAGATGGTCGCAGCTGCCGTATCACCCCCCTCCAGGAGACGACTTTGGTCTCGATTAATCTCCAATGTCTTGATGTCGATGAGCATGCCGCAATAGGGAAAGAGCCGCGATCCCTCTAATCGAGGGATGTGTGTACCTTCCACTGCTGCAGTGAAGTTCACCATGCTTTTGGCCGGGTTGACCAAAACGCCGTAGGATGGTTGTCCAGGGATCATGACCTGCAAAAACTGCATCGCTTGACTGATGTCCCTCGTAACAAGTAAGAAATCGTCGACAAGCCGTAGTAACACAGAGTCGGAAGGCCGCAAAAAGCCCAACTTTTCTTCCTCAAGTTGCGCATAAAAGAAGTTGCAGAGTAGATTTGATAAAACAGAGCCTTGAGGGATGCCACTTCGTTGTCGAAAATAGTTGCTTCCCATCTTCACAAGATTATTGCGAACATGCTCGTCCAGAAGATCCAAGAGGTCATCGGCACCGTAAAGTCTTTGGTTAATAGTGTCAATATACACGGTCTTGGCCTTTCCACCTTGCCCATCGCCAGCGATGATATTTGGTAGCGGCTGCTGTTTCATAATTGGGGCCGCGCGTCCGATGAACCTGCGCATCGGCTTTCCTCGTGCGTCGAAAGCGGACGGGTTCATCTCGACATGTTTGGTAATGTGATATGTCCCTTCAGACACCAAGTCTCCTATCAGACCCAAAAGCTGTTTCTGGGGGATAGTATCAAAGCAGCCTTGAATATCAAGCTTGACAAAGTACAACTGAGGCAGTTTGCTAGGCTCAGGCCCGCGTGAATTCTGAACCAATTGCTTCTTAAAGTCTTTCAACCGAATGTGGATGTCGCCGACAAACTGTAAAGACGAGCCGAACTTCTCGGGCGCTCGCTTGCGCTCATAGGATAACATGTTGTAGATGGGAGTGAGACTAGAGTTGATGCTTGCTGCAAGGTAAGTCTTCTTTTTCCCACCCCATGTTGTCTCTTTAAGAGCACGTTTGCGTAGGTTGAGAATGGGCCGAATCCCTGCTGATTTCGGCAGTAACCGCAATGCGCCGACCCCAAGTGATCGGCATGCAAGCAAACGTTGGGCGCGGCCAGACTCAACTTCCTCAAACATTTTCTTCTTCAAATCCACTAAAGGATCCTTGATCAGCCGCTGCCATACATCGTGGCGGAAGTAGAATAGACGATTGCGATGAGTCTGTGATTCTGTAACATAGAAGTTTGCTCGAATAAGAGGAATCAGGAGCGAATCAAAGATGTAATAAATAAGCTCGTGTAGGAGTTCAGTGCGTTTCTTGAAGTCAGGAAGGGCGATTTTTGCCTTTTGGCCGCCTGTAGAATCCAGAAGGTTGGGTGCAGCAAGCCAAGGGATGCTGGTCACCTTTAAGCCTTTGCATACCTCGTGTAGACTAAGGCTTTCAAAGCGTCGCAATTTGATAAAATTGTCCACATGCTTCATGACAAGCTGTCGGTTGAATGATCCATCAGGGCCGTCTCCGAAAAACCTGAAAGGGACCAACTTCAACAGTACGGCTCGACAGAAGGCCGATACGGAAGAAGCCGGCGTGGCATAGTCAGTGAGACCAAGCTTGGGCTTTTGAATCCGACTCTCGCACACCGGTTCATCACTCTCCAGAAGTTTCGACGACTTGGCAGGTGTAAGTGACTGGGCCTTTAGCTGCGTCACCAGACTTGCGTCAACAGATGATCCCGGTCCATTGGGTTTGTTTTGCGTGCTATCAGGGGTATTGAGGGCAGATAGTTTCCAGGGTCCATTCGACTACGGCTGTCAGTAGTTGACGTTGAAACGTATAATCCAGCGGACCTACCTCGGTGGGACAATAGTGTTTCAATAACTCATAGTAGGAGCACCGAGCATGACGAACACGAAGAGATTGTGTAAGTTCGGCAGCTTTACCATAAAGTCGTTTGGGGATCTTTGGATGCTCATCACCGGCAAAGATTTCCTCTTCACGCATGATGTGTCCATGACTCGTGAATTGTGAATTGGCGTCTCCCGTTGGGACAAACATATTTCGCAGACGGAATTGACGAGGAAAGATGTACATCATCACATGAATCGTTTGAGCTGCGGAAGTTAGGTTTTGGAATCGGTTGAGAACGTCTAGTCATGCGGCTGTCAGGGTTCGTTCAAGACAAGAAAATCAATCATCATAAATGAAAGATGCAACTTACGGGACTTGCCCAGCCCAGCGACCATTTTCCCGTTTGACCAAGATGCATGTCTGCTATAGAGCATACTTCGACGCAGAAAAACAATGCTGCTGGGGCTACGAGTCTCAGGTGGACCGTTAGCTCGTTTGTTCTTTGGAGTTTGCGCTGTACCCTCCTTGGCTGGGTCGTTTGGCCTCGGACAGTAAGCATGAACTTGTTCGAGCTCGGAAAGCGGCTGGCCTGCAACAATCACGGAACCAATGTCAGGATCTTGGCATCTAAAGAGGCGAGGGGATGAGCGTGAAGGACGAGCATACCACTTAATTGATAGTAAACAGCTTTTTGCGTATCTATGGGGGCAAAGATGCCGCAATCCAACAACAACCGTAGCATGATTTCATCGCCGTTCTGTCCCATGAGGCCCAAGACCTCGGTCCATGGGGATTCCTTGAGGGTGCAAACATTCTGATTGGGAAATCGAATTGCGACCCCGGGGATGTTACTTTCGAGATCATGACCCCCGACCGACGGGCGTTGAAATCCATGGGCGAGTACATGCTGTGGTTTTGACGATTTCTTCCAAAGTTGGCCGATCACAAAGTCAACCACCTAGACATTCTCACACATTAGCCGTTTGATTTGACGCGCACGGACAGCTCCGACTTTCTGCATCTCATACTTCGGATTGGGGGGAGGTCGGCCCCGTGTCTGTGCTGATAAGGACCGATCGGGATTGCGACTGGGTGAACGCCCGATAGTCCCGTTGGCGCTCGGAGTTGACCGTGAGCGATGATTCTTTTGATACCCCGACTAAGGTCGAATCGAGCAGGTCTGCGAGTGGTTGGAGATCATTGCGTTCGGGTGAAGGTCGTAGGGATGTGATGCGCCTGCGCCGCAATTTTGACGAGACGGGTAGTTGATTTAAGAGGTATTGTCGTAGCGGGAGAACCTGTCGGTAGTACAGTGAAATAACCGGGTGCGTTGTGCGGTTGTCTCGCGCAACGGGGTGCTTGGAAGATTTGAAACGACCGGCGACTGCGGTGATACTGGCCTGAGACGAGGCCGTGGGACCCGATTTCTTCGCGGGTCTCTTGCGTTTCTTGCCCATATTGTGGGATGGAAGAAGGGGAGATTCGGAGTGAGACCTGACGGGGGCTTTTTTTTTTTCCTGGTTGATCCCTTGGTTTACATGATTAATAGGCCATTGGACTGTGCTGTTTGGGTTGAGGTCGGGTTCTTGACGCGTTCGTGATGATTTGGGGCGGGAAGGGGGGTTTGCATTGGCACATGCAGTACAAGGCGACTCGGATGGATCACATCGACATGAAACAAGCGCCCTCTAGACCCTGGGGGAGATTGAGGAAATTAGATGTTTCGAGGATACTACTCGTAGTGTCGGAACTGTAAATTCTTGAATTTGGAGAATCATTGATTTCTCATTTTTATGGATTTGTTCCTGTAAGCTCGTAGTGGTAGTGTTTAGTAATATACCTCCATGGTATATCGTATAGACAAGGTACCGCGATTGATAGTACTATGTACATTGAATGAGAAAACTGAATCAAGTTCACATCACGTCGTGAATCTCGACATCATACATAACAGAGAAGATCGTCAATGAACTCGCGATATCATCTTACGCCCCCATGGCCGATCGGGGGCTATCAGAAGGACTCATTCATACTCTCCGATTCACCACTGTCCTTCATGATCTCGGGAAATTTGGGACAAAGCGACCCACGGAACCAAGAGTCTAGAAAGGCCGTTGCGAAGACATTGCGTCTCCACTGCGTCAGCCAGTCCCACGTTTTGACCGAATTTTCTATTTATTTTGTGAAGGAGGTTCCTGTTCCTGGACTTTACTCGATTTGGGGGCGAGAGGGGATGTTGACAAGGCAGTATAAAGAGAGAGAGAGAAAGAGAGAGAGAGAGCACTCCAGCCGAGTAAGAGTCATTGTACCACCACGGGTCTAGGATTCGTATAGACAACATTTGTACAGCAATAGAACAATTCTAGAGTAGCATTTTAAATGAAAGGTAATGAAATGAAAAATATCTACGAGTATAACCTCTCGAAACAAAGGCCCCCGAAAAACCCTCCAGCTCCCACGGTTTCAGAACTTGTTCCCGACTCCATTCATTCCCCCCCTCATCTTACATCGGCTTTTTGGGTCCTCTTCGTCAAGTTTTCCTTCTTCTTCTTCTTCTTCTTCTTCTTCTCCTTCTCTTTTATCCTCCCTTCTGCTGATCCCAGCAGATGTCACTTCGCCGCTTTCTTCATCCTCGTCTGCACCATCTAGACGACGACACCCATTTGAGCTCACTGGCTTCATTGTCCGCCTCTCCCCACCCTATCACAGTCCGTGCATGGGAGACGCCGAACCAACGTCAGTGTCCACTTCTCAATCCTTGGCCCTCTCATTCGTCATCGGCCTCTTTGGCGCCTTGTACTCTCCCACACAGCTGATCGGGTCGATCTTCCCCCCCCCCCATCTCTGCATTTCTCCAACCACGCGACTCTGCGAGCTTTCCTCTCCAAGAAAGGGAAAACCCCAAGAAATTATCACAATCCGGATTACAAAGAGAAAGAGAGAGAAAAGAAAAAAAAAAGTTCTACTAATTAACACTTTTCAGCGGCGACGCTTCTTTTTGATTTGATTTGACCGGTCTTGAATAATGAGTTTGAATGGGGGTGCATCACCCCGGGATTGCTTTGTAGCCTGAGTCAACTGGCCTTGCGACAACCTGGTTGGGCGACCATACAGATCCACCTTTTTTTTTCTCTGCAGGACAACGCATCACGTCCTGAAGAGACTAATTCCTTCCTAGACATCCGGAAGGGCTGTCCACGTCGGCTCAAGACAGGCCAAACATGTCTGGCAGCGGTCTCGAGCAAGCTTCTGGCACCCGGCATCCCCAGCCGCCTCCGTTTGGGCGACAATCCTCAGCGCCCACCTATGGCCAATCCGCGTCCGATGCGCATAGTTCTTCCTCCTCCTTTGAGGTCTCACCGATCACACCTTTCCCCCCCTCTACCACCTTGACGAACTCCACGTATCCCTCCCGCCGATCGGGCCTCGACTCGACCCGTGCGGCTTCGTCAACGCACCTGCCGTCTAGCGGTCAAACCGATGGCCTCACTGGGCGTGATTCCCCCGATCCAGACGATTTTTATCGACAAACAGGCCCTTTGTCAGCACCCCTGAAGGCGGGCTTCGGAGATGTGATGGATGCAAGGTACAGCATGGCCGCGGCCCCATCCAATCTAAATGAGAGAGTCTCCGCATTGCCAGCAAACGTCCTAGACCCTTCACGCTCAAGACGCCCAATCCCTCGTTCCATATCTGATTCGCCCACTTTAGGAGGTCCATCTGCCGCCTCTGCCGATGTCTCCTCAGTACGCCCTTCAATTAGAGCTAGGCAACCGTCCTTTAGGGATCTGGTGAATAAGTTCAACAATACCTCTGACTCGGTACTTCCTCTCCCCTCGACTTCTCAAACCACCTCCCGCACAGCGAGTCCAACCGGTAGTGACCGTGGATCCGAGCGTTCCAATCCATTATCCCGACGTCGTCAAGCACGCGAATCTCTACCGTCATCCTTCAACAACACAAATCATCCCAACCCCAGCTTGCATGTTGAGTCGCATCAGGTTGAGGAATCGCCAAAGAACCCAGCCATCGCCATCCCTCCACCGCTATTTCAACGAGTCTCAGAATCTCATTCTCGGAGACAATTGTTTGGTGAATTATTGACTCTCGATACGCAATTCAATAACCCAGGACTGGCCATCCCCGCGCACGCGAGACGCCGAGGTTCTGACGGGAGTATAGCCAGTCCAAACCCGGCCCTCCTAGATCAAGCAAATACTGGACCTCTTCGGACACCACTGACTCCTACCGCGTGGTATCTCGGAAAGACACATTCGCTCGAGGCAGTTCAGTTGAATGCGAATAGAAGTCTCAGTCATCGCAGATCTCGCAGTGATTTTGTGAGTCCAGCGGGCGAATCCCTTGCCGATCCGTGGAATCCGGAGATGGCGGTTTCAGCCTCCTTGCAGCAAGCAAAGCCTGGTGACGGGTCCGGTAGCCCGAATTCCAGATCCCGCATTCCAATCTCGCACCGCCTCAGCTCTGGTTCCGGCTCGGAGCCTCTTTCACCAACCGCCAATCTCACATTCAGCAATCGATCCAATACCATTCCATTGGCTCCGAAGGGTACGAGCCGCCTGCCTAAACCGTTACCTGGTACTATTAGTCCACCCCGCATGACGGAAGATGGTCCCGCCTCGTTTGCAAATACAGCGCGTGGCCGCCGAGACATGTCTATTGGCCGAACCCGTCACTCGGTAACGGTACCTGACGGAAGTAAACTTTTACAAGCCTACGTGTCTGCACCTCCTCCTAAGAAGTCGCCACCCCTGCGCAGTTCAAGACCTCGACAAACAGTTTCGATTGCTGGCCCACCAGCACCTCGTTCCCCCGAAATTGGCAGACGATTATCTTCCTTGCAAAAAGTTGCCGACCGTGGCACGGACCGTAATACCCGCCGACCACGCCAATTGCCCGAATTAGGAAACGTGGATTTTGAAACTCGTCGACAACGTATTCAGCAGGCATTCAATCGGACTGTTCAAGAGAATGAGCGAAAAGAAGAGGAAGCAGCTGAATTGCGACGTCGTACACGAGTGGACATATTGCCGGAGTATCCCGAAGATGAACAGACAACGCCGAGTACAACAAACAACAACAACAGCATTTCCTTACCTACAGAGATGTCCACCACAGTTACAAACTCTATAGAGGCTACGGCAGAGGACCGAAAGGAGCCTCATGTTACACCCCAGCTTCATTTAAATACGTCAGTTTCGATTCCGGACAACGATGTACCACACACAACAATGGACTCGCCCACACTGGGCTTGCCGGATGACTTATCGAATGGCGCACGTGGAATGAAAGCGTCTGAAAGTCCTACACCAGACTCAGCGGGCTCTGACGGCACGCACATTGACCTTGAACCGCAGACTCATTTCATTTCACGGAAACCCAGCGCGGCCGAGGCTCACCGCTCGTTATTAAACCAAATCATGCAAATTCGGGAATCAAGCTCGAGTAGCGAGTGTGACGAGCAAGATTGCAGTCTTTCAGAGAATGATGATAAGCAATCAATAAAGATGATACATCGTGGACAGACATACTTCCGAACCTCGAGTAGTGTGAACGCCGAAGAGGCTACCCAAGCTGCGATGGAGCATTCCAACGCAGTAGTTACCAAACCATCTGATAACAGGTGGAGCATGAGCTCCTGGTCATCTTCTCTCCAAAATCAGGATTCTCTTTGTGACGAACAATACGATGAGGAGGACAGTGGGGACGACTTAATTCTTCAGAGACCTACACCTTCAAGGGAAGAACCAATAGAAGAGCCCAGCTCAATTGTTTCGACGCGCCCAGCATCCTTTGCAGACGATGAGCATGAAGATGGTCCGATTCAAGATTTGGGAGTAACAGGCCCATCTACCATGGAAAAAGCACACTTCACAGCACCCAATTTCTTCGCCACGCCGCCAAGCCTAGCTAAGAAAGGAAAATGGGACCCTCGTCGCGCAACACAGCTTTATCTCGAGCAGTTGACTCAAGGAAGGGCGGCTGACCTTGGTATGGCCGCAACTCGAGTGTCTCCCGCCTATCCATCCGCGCGTGCTTCGCCCGGTCTTCCAGCAGTTCCGGAGCCACCTGTTCAACAACAATACCGCCAACCAGAGAATGACACTCGCCCGCAAGAGAGCCGAGATCATCGACTACGAGATGTGAAGGTTCCTGACATGCAGGTTGAGCCTCCGAAGGATAACCTAGGAGACGAGCCAGTAGTGGTGCCCAGGTTTCAGGAGCCTAATGTAACTGCTGCTCGAAACTCGCATGCTGCTAGCTTAATGGGACCAGACGACTGGGAAGACGCTTCACCGTCTATCATGGACTGGATGCAGGTTGCTGCTGAGGGTGATGGAGTAACACCTGCAGATGAACGGGCTGACTTCATGCCCGATGGTATGTTGTGACTACGCTCTGCTGCCCCCTTTGAAAGAACAACGGGAAATTCTAACATTGCGAAAATAGGCCCTGGTCTTCCAAATGACTACCGCTCACACGACCACGAAACTTCATTCGACCCTTCGGTTGTACGAAAGAATGTCCACGTTCAGCCTCAAGACCCCCAAAAGCAACATATCCCTCCTGCATCACGCGATACTGCTCACAGTACAGAGAGCAGCGAAGATTCTTCGCTCAGACGAGTTGATCACAGTCAGTCTGATAAAGCAGCTGATTCTTCAGCTACCTCGTTGGGCATATCCCCCGAACATTTGCTCCGGGCTGATCAGAGAGCGGAACTAAAGAAATCTTCTCCTTCGCCAGAACAACAGCGCTTGAAGCAACGTCGCAATGTCATCAAGGAACTGGTTGATACTGAGCACACATTCGGCCGCGACATGAAAGTGGTGGAAGACATATACAAAGGAACATCGGGCTCATGCTTGGATCTTTCTCCTGATGATGTCAAGACCCTTTTTGGTAACTCTGCAGAAATCGCTCAATTTTCCCAGACCTTCCAAGATGCACTTAAGCAGGCTTCTAAGAGCATATACGTCATGCCTAAGTCGCAACGCTGGAGCAGCAAGCGCGGCACCAATCGCTCTGCCTCTCAGACTGCCGAGGAGAAGAGCGCAGCTGAAACAGGAGTCTCCAATCTTGAAAAGGACCGGGCAACATCTATTGGTGAAGCTTTCATCACCAACATGGTTCAAATGGAAAAGGTTTATTCTGAGTACTTGAAAAACTATGATGCTGCCAACAAGAAGCTACAGGCTCTCCAGCGAAACCCGAAGGTCGTTATCTGGCTAAAAGAATGTCGGGAATGGGCGGCTGATCTGACTACCGCTTGGGATCTGGATTCGTTACTAGTAAAGCCCGTGCAGCGAATCCTCAAGTATCCTCTCCTCTTGAATCAGTTGTTAGATGCAACAGCCCCTGATCACCCTGATCGTGCTCAACTCATCAATGCCCGAACTGAAGTGACTAACGCGTCTGTTCGCATAAATGAGATGAAGAGACGTGCCGATGTTGTTGGTCAAGTGGTCGGTCGCAAGCGAAACCAATCTGATGTTCGCGCCGGTTTGTCTAAGGCTTTCGGTCGTCGTACTGAGAAGTTCCGACAACAGGTCGGAATGTCAGACATGTTTGAAGACAGGGAATATGATATGCTTTCAGCGAGCTTTGGAGATGGCTTCTTCCAACTTCAAGTAGTTATGCGTGATGTGGAGATGTACACTCGGGAGATGACAAATTCTCTTGGTCAACTCAACTCTTTCATTCTTGGCATTGAGGCAATGATGACCGTGTCACCAACTCACTATCCCGAGTTGGAGAGCAAGTGGCGTCAGTTCAAGGCGGCGACTAAAGATGTTACTGTTGTTGCCCTGCCAGAACACATTACCTTGGTCCGAGAAACCGTCATCCAGCCAATGGTCACATTGCTTAAGCTCCATGAAGGTCCCCAGCGAATTATGAAAAAGCGAGACAAACGCTTGCTGGACTATGGTCGTTTCAAGGCCATTACGGAGCGCGGCGATAAACCCGACAAGAAGACCGCCGAGAATGGCGAGCAGTTTATTGCTTTGAATGAGACTTTGAAGGAGGAATTGCCCAAACTCTATAAACTCACCGCAAAATTGATGGACGCCTGTCTCAAGAACTTTATTCAAGTCAGTACCAGCTTCTGGGACGTTATGCAGAAGAAGGTGGCGCCGCAAGTGGATATCTTCCCAGATGAATGGGAGTCGGTGACTACCGAGTGGACTAGCGATCATGCATTCGCTCAGGCCCAGATTTTCTCCCTTGGCATTTGCAACGGCGCTCTTCTTGCTGACAGCGTGAACCTTGTCAACTTCAATACACCTATGGTGGGAGGCGGTGTCAACTCTCCTCGTCGGCCTTCAATCAGCTCAGCTCGCCGAACCTCTACTGCCAATAGCTCTACACACCGTCAATCCATCGCAGAGGAATCGCCACATGCCTCTCAAGAATATAGCGGTGTTGGCTCGCTTTTCCAATCTCCTCGTGTCGACAGCTTCCCTCCTTCGAGTCGTCACCGTTCCGGCTCGACTTTCTCGGGGCGTGGTCCTTCCGACTCTCCAGACACCTCACGTAATTTACAACAAGTGACTCAGCCTCAGACTTCTGCGTCTGGTGCAGCCAACACCCCTCAGACCAGTGGTTCAGAGGAATTTCCAAGCTTACTGCCGGCACTAAGTATTGAGGGGCCTTTCCTTGCCGATATCCTGAAAGCTACGTCCACTGACAACGAACGTCCGCCAACTCCGTCAAGATATTCTGGCTTTTTCTCATCTGCAATGCCAATGTCAGACAATCCTAATGAGCCCGAGCCCGAGCCGTCGCAAGATCACCAGCTTCAACCTACTAAGGAACCTCAGGTGCTCTTCCTCGCTGCAAGTCTCTACGAGTTCAATATTGACAAAGCCCGCCGCGAGGCAGGATATGTCTATTTGACTTACGTAGCTGGCGAGGTCTTCGATGTCATCGGTGAAAAGGGCGAATTATGGCTTGCTCGCAATCAAGACGATTCCTCAAACCAAATTGGCTGGATTTGGAACAAGCATTTTGCCAAGTTGTCTTCGTAATCTCACTTGGTTGGTTCATGGCGAGCTTCATCTCCCCTTTCTATTCCTCTCCCCTCTCCCCTCTCCCCTGAAAAGAAACCACATCTGTTATTTTACGTCCGGTCATGCCTATCAGTTTCGGCTGATCCTCGAGATGGCTATCAATTATTTCCCATACTTGAGGATATGGCTGCCGGTTTACGACATTTTTTTTTTCATCTTGACCTGCCCATTGAGCGTGATTTTACCGTCTGTTCTTCTATGTGTCCCCGCTTTCAAAATCTTTCAATGTCCTCTCATGCCCCCATTGCTGCCAATCACTTTGTTTTACCCCCATGCCTGCGGAGCTCTGGGATGTATGTTTAGATACCCCTCATTATTGATGAATGTTCCTTGTAATACTTCTATCGAAACGTAGATCATTCTTACGCATAGCTATTTCCTATTTCAGATTGAATTTGGCCCTTGCGCAATAGCCTTTTCCACTTGAGATGCAGTAAATTGGAGCCTCCCATGGTTAACTACATTCCTGATGACGAGCCTTGGAACTCTCAATTGGCCCCCACGTGACTCCATGTGACACAACCCAACATCCCGAAAAGACACAGCGTCCAAGTTGTCCGGTGCCTGGTTCTCTTATGAATCCGTAACGAGACTTGGATGATGGCCCTCCTTTGACAGTTTATCCTTCCCAACGTCCTGTAGCCACCCAGTTCCCGCGCGCCCAGCCAAAACCGAAGCGTCTCCCACACACCAACGTTCCAAGATCATCGCCCACAGGGAAACACGCCCCATTCATACATCGTAATACCTCGAGATCTGAGACACATCCGCCTGTCTAGCTCCGAGTGCTTCGCCTGTCCCCGCCACCCGTAAGGCTGAGGAAGGCCACTTCCTCCGAATCTGCCATCCAATCCGGAGTGATATCCGAACGGTCTCCACTCGCCAGTGCAGAGCCGGGGAGAACGCGTATCATTCGGCTCCCCCGTGCTCCGGCCCGCCACTTCAAAATCGTACTGCACGGGTAGTCGTTCTCCTTATATATACTCGAGGCTCCTGAGTAGGTTCTAGGTCTGGAGGACTGAGCGCTATATCCAAAGATCTCGCGCGACGATCCTTGCGTCAAGATTTGAGCCGATCGAATCAGATTGAGTTCGCATTGTCTGCCTAATCGGAACAGTTGGCTTTGGATCGCCGGCCGCGAGACATTGGGTTTAGGCTACGGCATATCGTGCTCTATATCATCTCGTTGAGTCTTGGGCTGGTTCTCCAAACTAGCGACAAATCGGCGATATGTTGGACGGCGGATTGGGCAAACTGCAGAAGAGGATGCGGGGAAGGTTTAATGATATGGTAGGTTTGCTCGGACTTCGACGCTTGGTATTCAATGCTGATCTGTGCAGCTAACACCGGAGGATGCTTTCTTAAGCTGTGAGTTTGAACTTCATTGAGCTCCGATATTCCTCATGATGTACTAACGGGCGTCTCACGCTAAAAGACTACGACATCCGCTGTATGACTCGTGCCCACCCAATTGCATTCTTCATTCAACGATGATTAACATGTGCACAGTGACCAGAGAGGATATGCAAAACCTCAAGAATGACTGGCTCAACGATAATGTATGTCTTCATAACTGGAATACCCAACCGGTCAAACCGACTAACTAATTTATCACAGCTCATTTCCTTTTGGCAGGAGTAAGAAGCAAACTCTGGAATCAAAGGCCGTCAGCGCTGATAACCTTTGATATAGATATCTCGAGCACGAATTCTTAGCGAAGTACAAAACCTCCAATATCGTCCTCCTCCGACCTAGCATGTCATTTATGCTCGCGCAAACCCGCGACCCGCGAACCCTCCGCGATGCTCTCCCGGACTTCTCCCGCGCAACCCATGTATTCCTCCCAATAAATGATTGCCGCAATGTCACACAAGCAGAGGGCGGGACTCATTGGTCTTTACTACTTATCTCTGTCGTCGACCGCATTGCATTCCATTACGACTCGTTATACCAAGGGAACCATTGGGAGGCAAACGATGTGACAAATAAATTCAGCATGCTATTGAACATCCCTATTAGATTCTTGCATCTACAAGATTCACCACAACAAGAGGGCGGCAGTGACTGCGGCGTGTTCGTGTGTTTGAATATGCGCCATCTTCTTCTGAAACGTTTGTTAATGGCTAGCGCGCACGAGAAGGTAAGTATGAGTCTTGGTGGACGGAGGGTCGATGCCTCCGCGGGACGAAGAGAAATGACGAAGATTATCGAGGGATTCCGGAAGGAAGGCGAGCGTCGACGATCGTGAGTATTCTATTACCGTCTTAGATTCCCCAAACCTGACTCTCTTTCCAGGACGAGTATGAGCCGGAGTCCTATGGGCAAGAAATCTCGGAGCCCTCCGCGAATCGAATGAGTTTCTTCATTTTAATGAGTTGATGCCTGTCTATGTCTTACTTCTCGTGGATACATATTTCTTTCACTCCTGGTTTCCTTTCTCTTCATATACGCCAAGAAAACAGATAATCATAGGGAGCATGGATATAGGTATACCTTAATGTATTTCCAGCGATGCATGCATGTATATTGTCTTTAACTTTCCAATTCAATGTTACTCTGAAGTCAATCCTCTTTAGGCCATGTGAGCATTTGAATCTTGCAAATATTAGTTTACTAAAACTTGAATTGTGTCCCTCTAGGTAATACTTAGTATGATGCTGAGACATCAGGATCTGAATGCCTCTCGCCATTGCACCTTGGAAGCTAAGGCTGTGCAGCCCAATCCTGCAGCGGCAATTCTCATGAGTAGAAATATTTGAATATGTGATGGTGTACTATGACTTGTGATAGGTAACATTTGAATGAAATCAACTATACCAATAGTGGAAACCATAATTTCAAATCGGAAACAACCACAGCTCGGTCCCAGCCGAGATCCACAACTATAGGTCTGACCGCGTAAGGCTCGATATGTGAAACTCATATGAGCACCGTCCAAACTGAAAAGGACTGACTCGCAGCCATTGGTATGGCTTTCGCTGTTACATTCAGCACATGAGGTACTAGTATTTGATTAGTCGTGAAATGTACTACTCATAACTTAAACGTACGTAGGATTAGAACTGTTTCCCTTCAATACCTATACCATGTAGTTCCTGCCATTATAGCGGGGCATTCAAGGGTGGAGAGAAGAGGCTCTTTTGTCGCAGCAGAAAGACCAATTACATAGTATCATGTACTACTCCGCACTGAGCTACCCCGGAAAAAAGTACCTTGAGACCATCAGCGACTCGTATTTTCCTTTTTTGGAATGTGAAAGCGAGGTTTGGGCAGATATGTGAAAACATAATAAACCGGTGAGGCCCATGAAAAGCACCACAAAGAACAGGCCACTTTAGCAAGGGGTGGGAGGCCTGATTAATGTTTATTTTCAAGTTTCACTAACTAATGTCTGAGCGGCGTTACAATGCTTTGAGGTGATAGGCCCGGATCCATAGAGTATATGTATGTTCAGGTGCTCGAGCTCCGGCCAAGCGAGCTGACTTGCAGACATACTACACATTCCATAATGGCGGTGGAGAGTGGGGAACTAGAGATTATCCAAATGACTGGGAAAAAATAAGGATGAAGTTTCCGTCTATTCAAATCAAAGAAAAAAAATGAGTACATTTCAGCATCTTCAGATACTTGGGACCTCGGAAGACCGGGACCGGATTCTGGTAGTGTTGAACGGGCTAAAACCCTGGCTGCAGGGCAATGCGAAAGCGACGGATGCTGATGAGAATGGAATTATCTCCATCTGGACGGACCAAATTGACCAGGCCACACAGGCAATTCGCAGACTGATATATGAGGGTGTAAGTGGGGTTTCAAAAAAAAAAGAAAAAAAAAAGAAGAAATTGGAACGTATTCAAGTTGTTCTGAACTAAACGGATGGTGTACCTAGTGCGCTCAATATGCTCTTATACAGACTACACGACCGGCTGAGACGCCTCAAAACCTACCATTTGCGATCTATACTGCTTTGCAAGTTAGTGAGGTACCGGCAGTGGACGACATGATACTCAGTCCTGCACAATCAATTTGGGTAGAGCAATCTGCCCTCCTTGGGGCGGGAATGACATTTTTAATTGTTCAGCCAATTTACCCAACTCGAATCCTTCTAAATGGAATGAATGTGTCGAAAGATGGCGAAAATATATTGGACGTCTATAAGCTGGCTCATGATGTCCGCTGGTATAAGGGAATTGTTCGAAGTAACAAGCTGGACTACATATGTCCATCTTGTAAAAAGGGATACCACGAGAGATTTCAGTTAGCAGAACACTTCAAAAAGAGCACGTCATCTGAAGCCGACAACGAGCGCCACAAGAAGTTACGCATGATAAAACGAAATGGTGACTGGAGGACGTTTGTCCAGGGAATGGAGGAATCTTTAGGACCGATCCAGGCACAGACCCTGCGGGATGGATCCAGTTGTTTTGAGGAGAGCTTCCTGAGAGAAATCAGCTATAACGCATATTGCTTTACTCAGAATGGTGAGTGAATCGTAGCTTCCAATCGACGCGTGTTGCTCTCATAAACTAATTGAGTGCCTTTACAGGGGGGCCGGACCGGAGACATTCCATGTCTAGTACGACCTCCGACGCAATTAGCCTGGCCGATCAACAGAGTATCAGTAAGCATAATCGGGATCAAGGCGCTAGCACTATAGTAGCTGATTTTGAGTTAAAAGATTGTGGATCCCCTCGGAGGCAAGCATCTACCATTCGAACTCGATGCTCTTAGCGTATCATCAGGTGAAAATGGAATTCCCTCTAGTACGGGCCGCAATCAAGTAAATTAGCCCCGAGTATTCTGAAACATCTGACGTTTTGGTCTAGTATTCTGGAAGCGCCTATCAAATAAGGTTATGGTCTGTGCAGTTACCATTGGCTTGGGTAAGATCGTTGACTAGGATAGTAGTTGATTTGTAGATCTATTCGCAGATCTTAGTCGCAGTGCTTGACGGGAATACTGAAAGACCAGATTAGTACTATGCTTGAAATATGCTCTCCAAATTTTGATATCTTAAATCGTCAAGCCCCGAGATGTTAATTCAAGTTGCTCTTCAGAGACATGACATGGCAAGAGACAACACAGTGCCGGTGAGACAGATAGAAGACACAATATCAGTCATAGGTACTAAGACATACTGTAAAGGGTTATGATAAAGTGTTAAACTCCAGGTACAGTATGGCAATACATTCAAATGTTCAACATTATTGCTTATCAAGGTTGACGCTCCTGAATTTTCTTTGACCAAAACGCGTCAGGTTGCGATCTCGGATCTTCAATCGATATACATGAACTTCCACGAGAGATACTAGTAGACGGTCCATCAAAAATCCCGCCCGGAGAACCTTGGTACTCGATAAATGTGTTCCCGCATTTAAACGCTTCATACCTGACGCCGCTATTCTTCGCCTTTCGTTGCTTTTCAATATCTTTCAACCAAGGCTTGACGCTTGACTTCAGCTCCCGATACACAGCACGGTCGAAGTGTATCTCAAAAACCTTCAATTGCTCCTTTTCTTCAATCATTGCTTCCATGCCCTCCAGCCATTCCGACTGTATATACCTTTCCTTGTCCTCCTCTCGATCCCCAAATATCTCCGGTAATTGGAATTTCGCTAACCCGGGCGAATCGACAAAAATCCGAATGTGAGTCAATGCGACATATTTCTCAAGTAGAGCACTCCACACCATATTGTAGTTTTTACCATTCTTTTTGGAAACATGTGGCTGGATATCATATCCTAGGGGCCAGCAGAAGGTCAGACGGCGAATGGAAGCAAGACCCAGGATGGGAATCTGAGCTGGAAGAGTGCTGCAGAGGTCTTTCTTGCAGGAGAGTCGAAATTCATTGGAGGCATACAAAACTGATAGTCCCTCGATGTATCTGAATCGGATACAACATCTATTAGTATGAATTTCAAGCCGATAATTTAGGTCGCATAGAAGGCATCGCTAATATCTGCGAGTCGTGCGTGTCAATGAAGAAAATAACACCTACGTCTTCCAACATGAGGAAAGAAGCCCTGTATCTATCCAGAGTCCCCACCATCTTGCACAGCGTGGGGCATGTGAGATATGCGACGCACAGTCATCCCAGTCTATTCGTTCTGTTCGAGAAAAACATTCATATGCATATACGCGCCATTCTTTCTGATCGCTTTCCCAATCACAGTGGTAATGTAAAGAACGGTCTCCGAAAAGTAGCTTATAGATGACAATTCGACTTTCTATAGGCAGTAGGGCGAAAAATGGACTTTGTAACTGTGTGTCAATGGCAGAAAGAGGGCGATAAGGTTTCTTTTGAAAAGTCTTGGAGGCAGGGTGTGATTTGGATTTCAGCTTGGCCTCCTCTATTTTATATTAGTATATCTATGCATGTGCCCGAGGTCGCGATCGGTAATTTCATTTGGAATTTTAGTCACTTACTGCTCTCCCGGTGCAGCTGGCGGAGTTTTGCGAAGGGCATCGCTTGGGTAGTATTAAAAGGGAGAACTGCGGTTCTCGGAGATTGCGGGGACTGGAGCGGGTCACTTATTTATAGCTAAGGGGAGCCTAAGCAGCTAAGAACCAGTAATTACGAAGGAGCAGTTGATTGTCGACTAGAGGAGCTGTAACATGCATGTTGGTGGATAGAGCAGGAATATGATTGGATCAAATCATTCAACTATACCCTTTCATGACTAGTTTGATTGGTGGCTCATTTCCACATTGTTTCCTGGGCATCTGGGCGTTCAAGCAGTTCTTGAGGGAGTTTGAATGGTTCAACTGCAGATAGATGTCTGTACCCTTGGATTAAACCTTGGAACTAGCATGAGACTTATATCACAGACATGAGGAGCTCGAGGGTCTACTGAATCTTTAGACCATTAGAACTGGGATTGGCGCCCCCAAAACAACAGAACATTTGAATAGGTACGACCTCGGGATTAAACATTAATATTATTTAGTTGTAAACATCAAAATACAGGCCCAGAACTCCAACCACGAATTCTTATTCAAGGGTCCATGTGAAATTCACCCTTTAATCAAGTCATAAGCTTGTTCCATGTATCAGCTGCCTCTTGACCCTCAAGTCCCGAAACCGCGCTCTCAGCCGCATAGCACTGATCGATGGTATCCTGAGGCGCATTGCACGGGCTGCGCAATCGATTACAGATCAAATCCGCAACAGTGTCAATGGTAGGCGATGATCCAAAGGGGAAGTCATCCTGGTTATTTGTCGTGTAGGAGTATTCCGTTCTACCATCGAGCCCATACGCATACTTGATTGTTGGGTCGGTGCAACTCCCATCGTCTAAACCTCCAGTGCTGGGGGATGAAGAACAATCGGACGCAGTGACTGTACTAGTCTTTGTGATTTCAAGAGTATCGGTCTTGGTTGTTGTTTCGGTTGCAGTTATCACCTGGTTGCTGGTTATAGTATCGGTTTTGGTTTCTGTGGTAGTCTCGGTTTCAGTCTCAGTTGTTGTTTCTGTGCTTGCTGGCTCTGTGACTGTATCTGCTGCCTCAGTTTCAGTCGTTGTCTCGGTGACTGTTGGGCCAGCTGTGGTAATTGTTGAAGTGATGGTTGGACCATCTGTTGTGATTGTTGTCAGGTCCGTGGTTGTTGCCGTGCAGGAGCTGATTGTCTCTGTTAGAGTCGCACTCTCGGTCACTGTTACTGTTTTGCCCGCGAAGTTTGTGTCCGTTGTTATCGTCTCAGTGACTGTGTCGGTAGTTGTTGTAGCGGGTGCTGTGATGGTGTCGGTGATTGTCTCTGTGATGGTTGCTGATCCGGAACCACTGTCATCTGTTGTGATTGTTACGGTGGTTGTGGCCGGAGCACCAGTTGTGCTGCCAGATGATAGTCAGTGTTGGATTTCATAAGACCCTCAAAATTCGTCGCTACTTACCAGTCGCTGACTGTCACAGTTGGCAAGCTTCCATCTTGACCCTGATTTCCCCATGAGCCATGTCCGTCACCATGTCCTCCACCACAATGTTGATCATCCGGATCACCTCCACTATTCTGTTCAATACCATGCGCAGGGCTAAGATATCCGTCATAGGGATAAGAGTGCGAGCCGGATTCTTCATGGTCTAAAGGGGGGTTTTCCCCGTTGCTGTACCAGGTTGTGTCTTCATAATGGATGTTTGAAGACCAGACCCCAGACGGAGCGGGATGACCATAGGTTGCTGGAAAGCTTTGCAAGATCAAACTTGAGATGATAAACAAGTCTCTTCTGGAAGGCATGACGAGTAACAAAGCTAGCAGTGAATGTAGTATAGATGTACATGGAAAATTGGATCGCAGAGTGCATGCGTAGAGGAAGAGGCATTTGGGGCCATAAGAGTCATATCTATACTATTTAAATAAACATGTTTTTCTCCTGCAAGCTCTGAACTGTACTATACACAAGGCTAATCCGACCTAAGAATGGAAGTTATGATAGGAGTATTTCAAATGAATGTGCCTGGACATTCTCGGAATTCGGGCCGAAGCATATGCTTACATTCCGAGGAATGACGCCTAATTAGGAAAGCCGAGCTTTTGTGCAATCAAGAACTTGAGATACCTGATCCACTTTTGAAATAGTATACCAAAAAGGGGCTCTGGGTTTCTACCAGAGCGTCCTCAAGTTTCATTTTAAAAGGCACGAAGCTAAGCAAATCCATTGGCTGGCAATCCCGAAGACAACCATCATGATACAGCCCCAGGTGAGTGGTTGTAGCTCTCCTGGCTCAATAGTATATAGAAACGTCTATCGGAAAAGGGATATAGAAGGATCTCTCATTAATGTTGATGTTCGTTGTAGGGCAGTTCTTCGATTTGCAACTTAGATTCTTCATGCGCACCTTATACCCGTTCCGGCTAGTTGTTGGCTGGGAGCTTGTCCTTGGAATGCTAGGATGAGACTATGTTGGTGCTTGCCACGACTACATATTCTTGTATCTAACATTCCTGGTAGCTATGAAGAGTAGTGCTGGACAACCTGCAAAGAAGGACGATTATAATCCACGAGGCACTGAACTAAACTTGGGCCTGGTAAAACGTTAGATATTAAGTCCGAAAGTACTGGAGTACCTTCCAAGGTTTGCACATTCGTTACATGCACAAGAGAGGTAGAGAGTGGTTGAAAAGCATATGGATTAGACTAAATGAGTCTTCAAACAAAGAATCCCTCAAACTCGCCATGCAATCTAACGCCAGACACCCAACTATGGTAAAATAACAGATAGATGGATAGAGAGACAAACAGCAAAGCATGGAAGCCAAGATCAATCCGCGTGAAACGGATAAGAAACAGAATAAAAAAGGCCCAATAAATGTAGATGTATAAAAAGTGCAGACTGGGAATCACATCAAGAAAAAAAACCCCGGCCAGCCGAACCAGCTGACAATCCAAATCTATACAGGTCATGATGTGTAAATGCGGGTGAAAAATTCAGGACATATGTGGGAGAGGATAAGAGTGCAGAGAGGGTATGTGGCGCCGAATCAAAGGTAATCAAAAATTGATAAGCTTGAGTGTGCGAACCGTCACCATCGAACAACCAGAAACGCTCAGCGTATAACACGATGTGAGGCGCAAGGACAAGCAATATAAGCCGCAGAATGGATGAACTGTACAACTTCCAAATGAAATCCAACTTGAAAAAACGGGGGGAATTGATGAATATCGGAGTTCAAGGTGGAGTTGGTGTTTGACCAAGCTCAGTGGGGTCTCGTCGCTTGTCGCGAGAGGACCGCATATACATTGCATCAGATGCATTATCAGTGGTCGACCCGACGATAGGTCGTGGGACAGCCATTTGTTGTTGTGATACGATCTCGCGGGCATAGAATTCTACAAGCATCGTTCCGTAGGCTTCCAGCTCTTCCACGGGGATGGCAAGACGGAAATCGTTAAGGAGGAGAAATTGAAGCTCTAAATGGTTAAGCTCAACTAGTGGGAGACCCCCAACCTAAGGGAAAAAAGGAGATGATTAGCATAAAAAACTTGTACCCGAAACATTCTTCATTCACATACCTTTGCGTATCGGGAGTTGGTATAGAAGACGTCAGAGAAGAATTTACTCGCACAGGTCACACCCGCGATGACCAGTCGGTGGATATTAAAGCTATCGACGACAAAGAAATGGGAGAGACTCTCATCTTCGTCTTGCGGATATAGTGCCGGGGAAATAGAAGAGTTTGGGTCAGGGTCTTGAGCAGACATACCCGCGGAGGATGGCGGGGTGACTATTGTGGGGTCCTGCATTCTGTCTCCGGATGTATCCATTGGATCAAATGAGGAGGAGCCAGGATGCTCGCTAGCGGTTGGTTCGTAATGATGTTGCGACCGGTCATGTTGCCCTCGATTTACCAGATCGGTCATACGGTCAAAATAGACCAACAAGCTGAGAAAAACCTCGTAAGTTGTGGGGCAGTATTTATGGATGCGCGTTAGGTAACTGAGGATGGTGATGCTAGGCACATTCTTTCCGTGAAAGGCGAGAACGCTGGTGGCTTGCGGACTCAGGTTACTCGTCCCTTCTGGGGGTGGGATTGGACGATGGCCATGCTCATGGTGCATGTCGTTGGTTGTGGTGATCTTGGTGAGCAAGCCCGCCACCATCTCGATAATATCGCCGACAGGCATCGAGCTAATCTCAAACTGCCGTGGTTGTGATCCATGCCCGTGAAGATGTGATCGGTGGGGTGGCGCCATGAATTCTTCGCTGGCCAAACTCTGGATATGGGATAAACTGCGCACGCGAATCCGGCTGGGGGAATTTGCTTCTGAACCACCCAAAGACTGCATGGATCGGTGCGTGGGCTGCAAACGCGGCGAGTCCGGGGACTGGGTATATGTTGGCGCGGTGGTCATTGGGTTAACGTTGGTGGCCGGGGCATGACTCGGATGTTGAGGGGTGGCCTGGGAGCTCGAGTAGGGATGGTCGGATGGCGGGGCATAGTTGGAGGGGGTCATGGATGGCGGGGGATGGAAGTCGTCTCTGGAGGAGTTGGAGTGGTGGGAGGTGAGGTAGGCGGGGATCTCATTCGACTGCGCGGGAAGCCGAGATGACCCTATGGGTGGCGGGGCGGTGGTTGAGGTGGGGGTGGTATTGGAGGAGCTCGATCTAGAGCGGGCCTCGAGTGCAGCGTGAGAGGCGTGAGAGTAGACGTCCGCGTTGACCGAGTTGACTCCGCGGTTGGTATTGGCTCCTAACATCGTGTCGATCTGATTCGACGGCACGTGGTTCGCAACGATGGATCCCATCGCCCGTGGGTTGTGATTTTTTTGCTTTTAGTCTCGTCTTGTGTCTGGCACCACGGTCAGCCCGGCATCAGAGGCACATGAAGAGAAGAACCATGGAGAAGAGCGAAAGGGAAGGAAGGCTTCCTCTTTATTTTCATTTCATCAAGGTTCAATGACAGAAGAAATGGGTGGGGAAGGAGAGGAAGAGGGGGAGAGTGTCCAGCCCAGAATGCCTTACAGTTGTCGATGACGAAGTGGCCGCGGAAGAGGGCCAGAACACACACAGAATCCCCAGTTCGAGCCTTTTCCCAAGAAAAAGATACGATTAGAGGATGTTGATCCCCGCCATTGTACGAGCGATGGAATTAAAAGGGAGCACGTAGTGGGCAAACAGAGAGAACAAGAAAATCTAGAGAGATAGAAAAGGTGTCCCGGTTCTGAAACCACACTGAATCTGGTTCCAAGAAAGTCAGTGGAGATGAACCGGTGGAACTGAAGAGTGACGGGGGGAAGGCAATCATGAAAAAAGGGGAGATTCTTGTTTGAACCACGAACCAGCCACAGAGGGACAAATCAGAATGGAGAGGAGGAAGAGGAGAGCAAGGAAGAAAAACAGGAAATCCCATGGAAAGATCCAATCCCGTCGAAAATAGAACGGATCGATCAACGGATCTATCAAACGGGGGAGACAAAGACCAGTTTCTCTGGCGTCTGACAATAACCATCTAGCAGTCTAACCGTCTTGACAATTCATCTTCTCCCTCAAAATCCCCTGAGGAATCCATGCCTCCACTGAACAACCATCAACGCTAAACAGGCTACAGTAAGAAAGACGGTGTGAGTCTATATCGGACGAATGACAGCCCGACCTGCATCCCCGTGGCCCGGATATTATGGCAACTGAATTTCGGATAGATTAGAGTGATGGAGATGGGGCAGAGGAGGGGGGAAGGGGATGGAAATACAAGATCAACTAGAGACTATATAGTGCCAGACCTGTTCCATGAGGCTGACTCCACGGTGCAGCACAGTACATGATGGAGTAGGTAGGTATTACTACTACTATGTACAGGAACTCTCCATACATCCCCACAGATACTCTTGCTGCACGACTTCACTCGTGCATCCATATCAACCATGATGTAATAGGAAATCCCACAGAAGTACTTGTGGACAGAGTACCCTATACTCCCCCATGCTAAGTAGCATCACCGACGAGATACAACTTTAGAAGAGATCTTCTTCGCTTTACCTGATAATCCATTGTATGGCACTGCATGCCTCGGCGATCCTTACAATCCCTTTCAACTCTCTCCCTCGGCTAGCGCACACTAGGACGAGTACTATCAAGGCCGAGCCCGGTGGTTGCTACCCAACGCCATGCTCTAAGGTCCGGAGTGATGCGGACTGGTCGACATGAAGATTAACGACACGAGGACACGACAGGTGACGAGTGCCACGCTGCGTGGGGGGAAAAGAAACACATCAATGACAACAACAGTGAATAGGGCTATATCATGATATCCATTCGCATTTCCGGGGTCCAACTGTATGCTCTATTCGTACACATTTAATTTGTCACCCCGGGCCCAGTGTAGCCGGTGTCGGGCAGGTACAAGTGCCGCACAGCACCCTTCTTAGTCAGGACAACCAGGCGAATCACACCACCAGAACTACCATCCCACTTGATGGCCTCTTGCAGCGAATTGCGCACAAATTCAATGCCCTCTTCTTCCGTCATTTGTTCCTTCCAGTGCGCATCGGTATAACCGTAGATATAGGTCGAGCCTGATCCGCCGATCGCAAACGATTGCTTGTGTAGGGATCCTCCGAGCGGTATCGAGTAGACCTGGCCGCCATGTCGTGGGTCGTATCCCGCGATAATGATACCGGCACTGAAGAGAATCAGCACTCCATCCTGTTCTCTCCAGTTGGAGATGTGGGGGTGTCAAAAGACAGTGCGGGTAGGGGAACTCACCTCAGCATTTCCTTGTTCTCATAGCACAGTTCCTGGAAGAGAGACGCAGCCACCTGGGTACTGGGGGCCTCGTTGTTGACCACACCGTACATGTTCAGATGGTAAGAGACAATATCGGCCACAGCCTGGGTGTCGGCCGCGGAGCCGGATCGACAGCACCAGATGGTGTCGTGCACTTGTGTCAATTTGTCGGTCACTCGGTTGGCGATGTACGCTCCGGTGGTTGTCCGACTATCAGCACCCAGAATAACGCCGTCCTTGAAGTTGATTGCCATGCTATTGGTTTCATTAATATCGATGCCGTGTGGGGGGGGGGGGTGGTCGTGCTAGGGTAAGCTCCGATCTTCACTCACATCGAGGTACCCAAGCTATAGAGCAAAAGCAACGAATCAGCATTCAATCCTATCCAAGTCTTGCAAAGAGACCAATGTAGAGTCCCGGACTTACTTAACCTCTCCGCTCTTCAGATGGTTCATGTCGACGTGGATGCCATCTGGACAGTGTTAGCTCCCCAACCCCGATGACGATAGCTCAGTTTAGCAGCTCACCTTCACCCAGCATGCCAGATGTACCATGCCCAACCATTTTGATCGACTAGCTATGAGTGGGAATATCGAGAAAAATAAGATTAAAAAAGGAGACCAAAGAGGAGGGATGGAGTGGGGGGTTTTTTATTGAAATTGGAGGTGAGATGATGCTATGAAGCTGTAAGAAGGCAGAAGCTCAACGCGTCCCAGCTTGGGCGGTGAGCAGCCAACCCCAGCGCTGATAGGGAGTTGCGTTTATCGCCAGCCCCCCCGCAAATGAAACACCTTCACATCCTGAGACTCCTCTCGACTTCGTTCTTATCGTCGTCAGAGGTCCATTCTTTGAACATCAATCTTCCTGCTAGATATTTTCTGTCACTAAATCTAATTTTTCCGTTGTTTCCACCGCTCGTTCTATTGTCGCCTGTCCCCTAACTGCAACCCGTGTCTAACTATGTCCGAATCACCTCCGCCGCCTCCATCTTGGAGCATTGGCAATGTGGCCAACAGTGCAATCAACTTCCTTCGCTTGCCAGTGCTTGCGTCATCCGGCCTAGCCGTGGTTGCAAGCGGTATACTCTACTTTAAACAAAAGTAAATGACCGTCGTCGCCTAACCCGAGCTCTTGAACTAACCTGACTCCAGTGAGGCGATCTACCCCCGTAGTGTCCCTGCCGATGCGCGAACCAACGTGCCCAGTCCGCAACAATTCAGAATCGAAAATTTTGAAGATCTGCAGATCCCAACGCCTGATGGGGAAACGCTCCACGCATACTTCTTCCCTCAGCCTCAGGGCCGTTTCAAGCGCAACTTGACTCTCATTATGTTTCACGGCAATGCTGGAAATATTGGCCATCGAGTTCCTATTGCTAAAGCGCTCCAAGATACCTTGCAGTGTAACGTGTTTATGCTGGAATACCGAGGCTATGGAAAATCGACTGGCACCCCAGATGAAGTGGGCCTAAAGGTCGATGCACAGGCTGGCCTGGACTATCTGCGACAACGGCCGGACACGAAAGATACAAAAATCGTCGCATATGGACAGAGCTTAGGTGGCTCCGTTGCCATAAATTTGGTCAACACCAACCAAGAGCATTTCGCAGGCTTGATTTTGGAAAATACTTTCCTCAGCATTCGAAAATTGATCCCTGTGTAAGTTTCTCGCGAAGATGCACACATCTCTTAAAAAAGTACTAATGTTCTCTCTCAGACTCGTTCCCCCAGCTCGCTACCTGGCACGTTTCTGCCATCAAACCTGGTCAAGTGAGGACTGGCTACCCAAGGTTCAAAAGGTCCCAATTCTATTTTTGAGTGGATTAAAGGATGAGCTCGTGCCGTGAGTTTCAGTCACCTCAAATCTCCTAATACAGAATGACATGTTAATTATATCTAGACCATCGCACATGACCGGATTGTTTGCCCTCTGCCAGTCAGAGACCAAGATCTGGCGTACCCTGCCTAATGGTGCCCATAACGACTCTGTGGCCGAGCCAGGCTACTTCGAACATATCCACAACTTCATTACTGAGGAAGTGATTGATGAGTAGGAAAAAAGAAAAAAGAATTAGCATTCTAATCGCTGCTGAGCCTACCCCTTATGCCCTTGTCAGTGATACCTTATCTCAGCAGAACTAACTACCATGATACCCACTCTCACGATTAACTGTTGAGAGTTCTCTTGTATTCTCTTTCTTCAGCCGAATGGGCTCGCTTGGCGGCTCTTTTCCTTCCCTTCATCTCAGAAATTTAATTAGCAAAGTGGCCAGATGTCTGGGTACACACCTCAAGGTCGACGTGCTGCTTCACCGGTAGGAAGGTTCATATCTCTCTTGGCGTTGCTTTTACTGTTTTGTCACTTTTTGTCTCCATGACTTCTCTTCTTGTCTCTATTCATTGGCTTGTGCCGGGTCTTATGTATTCCAGCTGGAGCTGATTTAACATGTTATTTTCGGGCTTGCTATCATATATAGGCAGTGCTCCATCTTTGTTAATATGTCCAGATGTCCCTTTACTCTGTAGTGCCGCCGCAAACAGTAGGGCAGAATGAGTCAATGCCCGGGATTCTAAAAATCCCTATGTGATATAGATTCCATCCAATTTTTACAAGCTATCCCATCTATATTCAGGTGCTAGACAATCCATGACCCACCCAAACTTCTACTACCCCATCGAAAATGCCAAGTCTACGGACATGGCACCGGGAATTTTCGCTCTGTCGATCCCAGAATCCCAACAGTGACAGAAGCGGCCTTGTATGATGTCTTGAGATTCAAGTCTGTTGGATGTGACCTTATGGAATACCAAAAACCTCCAAACATCATTTTCGCTCAGAAGCTTGATTATCGCGAGAGGTTCAAACTTCTTCAAATAGCTAACCTCAGGGCTAAGCAAGAGCTTACATTATTGTCACTGTAATGAACCCGATGATTACTATGTATGACTATTGCGGCACTGATGCCTCAGGTGTTCACCTAGGCATCTATGCCCATTTTTATGTAGTTCCTTCCTAGACTCTTCTTCTTCTTGCTCTCCTCAATCTGATTCTTCGTTACTTCTATTCCACTTACGAGTGCCTCGTGTCTGAGCTCCTTACAGTTACTGTATAAAAACTAATATCAACTAAATTTGTAAGGACTCGATGCAATATGAATATTTTATATGAATAGTATTAGACAAAAAGTAAGGAGGCTAGAGAAATAGAAGAGAGATGCTATTACTGGTGTTATCATACGTGGGCTCAGTCATATAACTGGAGTTATGTAACTAGGCAGCATCCCGGTTCGTTACAAAATTTATCAAACCGCTCAATGCTCCTATGTCTGCATATCCACTAACTAGTAATTATTATACAAGCGACGTTGCGCCTGCCGGCCTGCTTAAATGATAGAAGGATATGTATGGCACCTGGCCATAAAAATGGAGGGAAAAAAAATAGTTCGACAGCTGCAGGATTCGAACCTGCGCCTCCGAAGAGAATTGATAACAAGGATGATCTGAGATTGAAACCATTCGAGTCAATCGCCTTAGACCACTCGGCCAAACTGCCAGATCTTATGTAATATTCCATTAATTGCATTCATAAAGAAAGTGATCTCTGGATGAATCATTTTGTCGTGTTCTGCTCACTTTGCCGCAGAACACAACAAACATGGTTCACTCGGCGGTGAGTGTACGTGGAATGGTCACAAGGCAGCAAAAAAATAATTCGACAGCTGCAGGATTTGAACCTGCGCCTCCGAAGAGAATTGATATCAAAGATAATCTGAGGTAGAAACCATTCGAGTCAATCGCCTTAGACCACTCGGCCAAACTGCCTAGTTGGCAGTCCAGCTCATTTCTTGCCTATATAACCCAAAAACATATTCGCTCGATCATCCAACATGAGAATGGAATCGTCCAGTTCAACCTGAAGGTGAAGTGTAAATGTGGCAGGGATATTTACTCGACAAGCCAAATATCCAGATCCTGCAAGAAGAATACATACCGCGGACTTTGTGTGTTCGTGGCCACCTAGTATCGCCGACGATATTGTCTCAAAACGGCTCGCTGTGGTACCTGTTCAGTCCCTCGCCCGAAGAGCTCAAAGCCACGTGTGAAAATAACTCCCCAATTCTTTGAAGGTTCTTCAAGATTCGGTTCTACTATTACAAAAAAATACTAGTCTCATTCTCTATCATTTGCCTAGTCAACTGGTTACTAGCCAGCCTCTTAGTTACCCTTACAAGATCATCTTTGTCAGTAGCATTCAGCCACGATAAGGCTATTGCGGTGCTACAAACTACATATGTACTTCTCTGTTGAATGGTTCGAACACATGTAGATCTAATTGGAAGTTGTAGAAAATTGGTTCTCTAGCTCTCTGGCCTTTGACCTCTGCAGGAAGCAGCATACTAAGAAAAATTGACAAATTGATCTCAGGAGCTTCCAAGCTTGCAGACTGCAGCCAGAATTTCATTCATAGGATAATGAGGTTATATGTTTGGTGTGTTTGCTCCCACTTGCTATGCTTGCTATGCAACTTTTGTAGCTGTTCATGATGCATAGCTTTTTTTGATGGCCTATTTGAGACATTCTAAAAATGGCGAGGGACTTTTGTGAAGGGTAGTGCATTGCGTTTTATTGGGCTGCTTGAGTCAGATGCTGGCTCTCATGTAAGCAATGCCCAGAGAGCAAACCAGAGCGCTCAGATCAGGCTCACTGAGCAGATCAGAGTGATCAGAGAGCTGCTCAGGGTAGCTATGTGATAATCACTGATCCGCTCAGCGTGCTTAGAGACGTGCTCAGATCTTCTCAGTGAGCAAAAGCGACACTCACTGAGCACTAAAACGGAAGGAGAAAGCCAAGACTTTGTATGGGAAATCTGGTACGTAAGTATGTAAAATTCCATATTTGTCAGCAAAGAGGAAATACGTAGACCCAGACGACTCCAGGATGGATGAGCCAAGCTTCATGCATATCCCGACAACAAAACCCCGCCCTACCCCAACGAAGAGCAATATCCCCACAATCCAGAAGAGTACCAACTTCAACTTCAATTGGATGTCTTCAACTTTGATCTCTTATCCCTAAAACGAAAAAAAGAAGAAAAAGAAGAAGAGGAGCATAAAGTGAGAATGCCATTCATTCAAAAGGAGTTTACAACACCTCCCCCTTTGCCATCACAAGAATCCTCTCAATCTTCATGGACACGTATATCTCCAGGAATCTGGGAACAAGTCTTAAATGGGGAAAACGAAAACAAGTCAGTTCTACAATGGTGGGAACCAAATACAACCACGGCCTCAGAACCAATAACACATACATTTATTGAAGAGGTGTGTTTCTTGCAAGGAGCACTCGAGGATCTTTCCCTGCAGCAGTCATGGGGAATCGGAGCTTATGCGTACCGGTTGCCTGGGATGCTGCACGGTCCTTATAGGGCTTCTGGGCAGGGCTGTTTGATGTTTGTTAAGGTGATGCCTGGCGACGATTCTGGATAGATGCTTTGGATGGGATACTATATAGGCTTTGCGTGGAGATGTTTGATTCTGAGTTGAGTTACACTTTCACAGGACGATAACAGATAAATTTGTGTAAATGGTGAAGAGGAGCTGTGAATTAGATATGATAACTTCGTTTTAGTTGCTATTTAGTACATAGGACAACTTGGAAGTTACCTTGGAAGCATCACATGCCCAAGATGTATGCCCCGGGGGTCCTCAATGCTACCCGGGTATCATATGCAGGCTAAAAAGAAAAAGTGTAAAAAAAAGAGAAACCTCGAAATACATCTCGCTTTTCTTACTAGGCCATGAGTCATGAGATCAATGAAATGCCGCGTTTCACTCTACGACATCGGCAACGGGAACATCCTCGCTGCCGGCTGGTTCCCCTTGATTCTCAATCCTAGAAACAGTGTCCGATGGTTTCTCCTCTCCATCGAGAACTCCACTTTCTTGTTCTCTCTCCACCTCTTCTTCCTTCTCTTCCGCCTCTTCCCAACTGTCGACAACCTCAGTCGCAGCAGGCTGCGAGCGCAATGTCTTGCCGGCACCAATACCTGAGCGAAGAACCAAACGCTCCTTCTTAGCCCCACCATCTTGTGCACCCTCGCCAGAAAGGGCAGAGAACATAGTTCGGCTACCGAACGGGCTTTGGACAGAAGTAGTGCTTCTAGTATTGGGCCCACTAGTCTCGCCAGGCTTTTTCGCGCGAGATGCAACTTGTGCCCAGCCGTCTCCGCTTACGCCATACTGGGCCTTGGCAGCGTCACGGGCTGCCTTAGTCTCGAGCGATGCAGCACGTTGGGCTTCGCGTTCCTTGGTGCGTTCACGTTCACGAAGTTTTACACATTCGCGTACGCTCATGCCGCCAATTCCAATGGAGGAACCACTGCCTATTCCGAAGACGGGTGGTGTCCAGGCTAGTGGCTTTAAGACAAAGACGTGTCGATGGGGCTCTGGGTCGTGACTTTCAGTGATAAAGCCCCAGTCTGTGGCTAAGGAGTGTGAGAATGCACGAAGGGTAGACTTGGCGGGCTGGAAGCGAGTTGACCGATTTGATGAGTCCGTCGCTAAAGAATGCAAGGTTGATTCATACGTCTGCAGGGTCGATAAGGAAACAGAGGATGCGAGCTTGATGTATTGATCCAAAGTTTCGGCGGAGTATGGAAGGTTGGTGGAGGTGAAAGCTTGCACCGTTGTCGATTGGTTGATGTCAACACCGAGAGCAGAAGCCAAAGAACGATTTCGCTCCAGGCGACTACATTCATCGTCACAGTCCAATGGAATAAGTACAGGCAGGCGTTCGGGCTGTTGTATTTGGCCCTTGGAAGTAACGGCCTTAGCGGCATTGCAGCGTCTTTGCTGACGCAACCTTCCACAGCCACACGTTAACGATATCATAGATTGACAGGGTGTCTTTTCCGGGCACGGATATGGCGCATGGCAGGGATCAGAGCATGGGTGACCACACAACGTCTTGCTTTTACCACATGCCTGTTCACAAGGCTTAGTGGCATCTTCGCATTCTCCAGGTCGGTGACAATCCTTTTTACAGAAATGAGAACCGCATTTGAGTGGCGCTCCACAGACCTGGCCGCAACGTGCATCGGCAAGCCAGCAGGGCACATTTTTCATCACCCGCTTACCACATAAACATTGCTTTTCAGTCAGGAAAGGACATTTTGGACAAGACTCTTCATCAACATGGCAATTGTGTGCGGTCTGGGGATGTCCACATGGCTTAGGACGTTCACAAGGAAAAGAGCATGGGGGAGGTTGTGTACCACATGGCTGTGGTGGATATAGTATGGATCTTCCGCAATTACACGAAATTTCCTCGAAAATTGCCTCCCGACAAGTATTACAAGCACCCTTGTGACAAATCTCTGGACATGTATGTCTTCCGCATTTCAGCGTTCGACCACATATACGGGTACAAATGTGCTCTGCTTCGATGTCTTCGTCAGAAGGGCGGAGATGAGCTTTCAGCTTTCGACGTAGAGCCTGGCGTTCGATGGCTTTCTGTTCTCCAGGACAGCATCTTTCTGTGCAAGTATGGCGTCCACAGTGCAGCGTGGCCTTGCACATGCGTATACAATGGGGATGCTGAAGATCACCTTGATGACAAATACTCATCGAAGTATTACGACCACATCGACAATCAACGGGTACGCGGCGGAGACAAGTTCCACACGGGCCAGTATGGCAGATTTGGTCGCAAGAATGCCCGCATGCAAGCATCTTGCCGCATGATTCCAGGCAGTGAGGAATTGGGTCCTCGCATGAGGTGCGAGGCCTGTATTCAGGAATGTCAGTTAACTTGGTTTTGCCACATGGGCACCGTATGACAGCATCCGGGGAGCGCGGGCAGTGAGCCGGGCGTGAATCCTGGGCATGGCAACTCTTCTGGCATGAATGTAACCCGCAATCAAATGGACGGTTGCAAATATCATTGCAGCTAAAGCAGCCTGACCACTCTTCTTCGGTTCCATCATCACGAGTGGTTTGACTATCCATCTCTTCATCCCTAGAGCTGCACAACATTTCTGTTTCCACTTTCCCACAATAACAACGAGCCTCAAGCTTTACTTCACAGGCACCACATAGCCCTTCATGACACGGAAGAGTGCATGTATGTTCACCACAGGGCAAGAGGTCACCACATATCTCTCCACAACTCCAGCCTTTCTCATAATCAGTGTCTTGACATCTTTTCGTGCTAGAGTTCCGACCACAGAAACAGTCTTGAGTGGGCCCCATAGCGGTGCAAGGAGCACACGGACCGGCGTGACAAGTTGCATCGCAAGGATGAGGACAACCTTTACGTGGGCGAGAGCAGGTCTGACCACAAGAATGGGGAGGAAGACCAGGAAAAGATCTTGGGTCGGCTTCTTTTTCGCACCAACAAGTATAGGTGGTCGGAAAATGTTCATGTGAAAGATTGCAGCCAGGACATCGCCATGCACGGGGGGTGGCAGACCCTTCACCATTTTCTGGCTCGCGACTGGTATTTTGGGCAGCTGCGCCTTGGTTTGTCGACCACTTCTTAATACAGCTGAGATGGAAGACTGTCCAGCATAGCTCGCACGACCATACTTTTGATCTTCGACCTAATTCGCTTGTGCAAATAGGACACTCATATAAATTGTGGGCGATGTCTTCGTGGATGCGGGTCGCTATATCGTCGGCAATCGATTTCGTTGTCACTTTCGGTGTCTTTGGTGCTGTTTTGTGTTTCGATTTTGTTTTGCCCTTCGATCTTGAAGGCTCCTTATCTCTTGTCGGTGCGGGCATACCAGGTACAAAATCCGGTACATCGGCTCGCAGCGCCGCCTCATTCTCCACGGCCATTCCATGTGATAGATCATTATTTTCTTCATCAGACTTTGTCAACCGTGCTCCAAAGCCACTAGCCCGCATTCCACGCGACGGGGTTTGAGAGGATTGCCCATTTTGTCCTCCACCTTGCGAGTCTGTCGGATGTGCGCCGTTTCCACGGCCTCTTCGGGGTCTCGACCCCCGGCCTTCACGATTTCCTCTACGCTGACAAGGTTGAGCATTTGGTCTTGTAGAGCTGGAAGCAGCATCTGATTGTGCTTGAGGCGTTTGCACTGGAGTTTGGCCTTCCGTAGGCTGGTCTGGTATATTTGGTCGGCTTTGGCGATTGGCGGGGCCCCTCCCGCGGCGTCTATGTCGGGAACGAGAGGCATTCGGAGGCGCCTGCACTGGCGCAGGCTCTGACATGTTATATGGGTGCAAAAATAACTGGTTCAATCCTGTCGGTGCACTCATGCACGGTTCTTCGTATGGCAAGAAATTCAATGTAGCAATTGAACAAACAAACGGGAGGTCGTCGCAATGCGGGGACAATGGCGGAGTAGTTAAATTCAGATGTCGCCTCGGTGCAGAAAGAAAATCCGCTGAACTAACTGGTGCCAGAAAGCTTGGAAACTAAGGCAACAAGAAAAGAGATCGAACCCTTCGAGGGCGAGAATTATTTGAACAAGCGAAAGATCTGGAAAGCTCCAACAAAAACCTCGGGCGGCAATATTAGGCGGGATACAAGGCGGTAAGGAAGTGGGGCGTGAGTCAACCAAGTCACAGCGTGACTCATTCGGTGGAGGCTGTGGAGACGCTGACCCATTCCTACTCATGATCAATCATGATCCCCAGCACCAAATGCCGAGAAAAATGACGAGAATACGAATATATCAGCCAAGATAAGCGTATATGTCTAGTCAGAGATCTTTCGATCGGACGAACTAACTTTCATCCAACGATACAGGCCCGGTTTTCCATTTGCTAGGTAGGTTCCCCATTGCTTTATTCCCAACTGTTTTGATCTTTTCAGATTGATATAAAACGGTTTAATAAACTTTGAACAAGACAGATTTTCGAATGCTTAACCTAATTAGTTTCTCATACGAAGTGATGTCAAACAATGCGAAGATAACAGAATTGTAAAACAACAGGATGATGAGGGATTAGTCTCAACGTCTTCGCAACCAAATCATAAACAAACAGAAAGCTACCAAGTGATAGATTGTTCCGACCACAAACATCATCCTGATCACGGAGTTAGTGTTTGCTCCACAATGTAACTGTAGGGGTAATGGTTCAAGAGGTATCGTACCATAAATCAAATCCCGTTCTTTCTCTAGTAAAGCCTGTCTCCCCCGCCGCCAGTTCGATATCATATAAATAGGACAACGGGCTTGTATACTCATTAAAGTTGGCCTCCGACATCCAAACCTAGTAAAATCCCCAAATTGAATTAGAAAGGAGAGAAGGTAAGCCAAAGTAGACAAAAAAAAAAACATACCCCAGGGCAGATAAACCACAACCACGAGAGATTCCATGTCTTCACCGTCATAAGGCGGGGCGCACAACCCGAAAGGGCGCTGAAGCAGACACCGGCAAGCATAGCGATCAAAGGCCCATCTTTCGGTGACGTTACTGCAGATACTATCGTGGCTGCGCCGTAAATACCTAAGCTCTTAGTTAATGAATCGAGTAGTGGTTTTTGGCGAGGAAGGTATACAGTAAAAGTAGAGTATATTGAGAATGAGTTGGGTTGGGAATGACACAATGGGCGTTGTGAGGACCAGGTAGAAGGCTGTAAAGTGTAACGCCGATAGACACATGCGGCTAAAGGTAGAAACAGTCTTTCCGAGAAAGTAAGCACTCTCAGAATGGCCAGACGAGGACTCCCTCTTAAAAACCAATTCTGTAACTACAATGTAAGTGTATCGATCATGTATTGATAGTATCCAAGGGCAGTACGCACTCTCGTCACCAAATGTTTTGACCCCTGCTGGACCAGCCGCGCATCCTAAAAGTGATAGTTAGCCCGCGGCATGATATACTCTGATTGGGGGTGGATATCACCAATGCTTAGACAAAGTAGCATGCCCTGCTCTGTGAGAAGACGGTAGCTCACAGGGCTTGATAAAGGTTGGAATGGTTGGTGATACAAACCCTGAAACAAGTGCCCCTTGAATTCATAATTAGATAACCCTATCAAAAGGCCTGTGCCTGCACCAGTTGCAATTTCGAGAATGAGACTGTAATATTGCCTTGTTTGTTGCTTCATGCCGCGCAAGAATGTCAAGAAAACCTGGTAATACCAGGGAGCACGTCGTATCTTGATAGACTTTAACACTGCGTATGAACCCCGTCTCACCGATGGAAGACAATTTGGGGAAACTTGAGGTAAGTAAATCTCATCATGATGTGACATGATATCTATGATCGTATCGGCTGGATTTGTTCCTATTGAGAAATGATGCCCCGCACGCTCAAAGTATTGCTGAGCGGTAGATGCGTCTCCAAAATAAACCTGTTTTCCTTTATTCAATAGCAGCAGGCTGTCAAGAGAAGAGAATATTTCGGGTCTCGGTTGATGAAGTACACAGACAACGGTGACGCCAAATTCCTTCAATGACTTTAAAAGATTTATCAGTGAGAATGCAGCCTTCGCATCCAAGCCAGATGTAGGCTCATCACAGACGATAATGCTGGGTGCGGCAGCCAGCTCTACAGCAATGTTGACACGCTTTCGTTCACCTCCGGAGATGCCTGTTTCGCCCACCCCCCCAACAAGTCGATTGCGTATATGATCGAGCCCTAGGCGTAATATCAGATTGTCGACAAATTCTTGGATCTCCTTGTCCTTGAATGACCCCCCAATTCGGATCCGGGATGAGTGTAGTATGTTCTCTCGGACAGTCATATCAGGGAGAATAATATCATCTTGTGGAACGAGTGACAGCAGATCGCGTAATCTACTTTGGTTATAAGACATGGCTGACTGGAGAGGGTTGGTGGCAAATACTTAGCTGCCTGGGTAGCGCAGTCATTGATCAGAACTGACCCAGTACTCGGTCGGAGTCTACCAGTAAGTATATTGACCAAAGTCGCTATGAACATAGGTTAACAGTGAAAGAAATACTCGCTAGACATAATACTAACACTTTCCCGAGCCCGATGGCCCCATTATCCCTAAAAGAGATCCTGCGGGAATAATTCCATCCTGCGGACACAATGTATCAACATGCGATCGATTGGGGCGCATACTGAGACCACAAAAAGCCACGTCAATGCCCGTGAGCGCCGAATGGGAGGGATTGCAAGTAAAAAAGCGACTAATGTCGTGAGTTGCATCAGTCTGCAAGCATGATGTCTCCTTTTGTTCGCATTTCGCTGCCTGTTCCGTGTTCGTCTCGAGATGCTCCGACTGCCTCGCCCTAGGCATTAGTTTCCTACGCCAAAGGTGCGGTGACCACCCAGGAAAAAATGGCCGAGCAATAATAACAAGAAGAAAGATATCCAGTAGAAAACTACAAAGCAGTCCAGCAAAAGGAGTCTCTTTTTCGCTTCCTTCTGGGCAAGACGAGAGCCTAAAGCACTTGAATGGCTTTACACTTCCTTGTGGACAGAAATACCCCCTCGGACAAATAATTTTGTCTTTCCCTGACGAACAGTAGTACCCTGGCTGACAAACAGTTGGCTCATAGATACCTTGAGCATTGGCACAGCTGTTGTGAAACTCTTGAAGCCGTACTATACGGCATTCAGGCGTGGGAGGACAATATTCCGGGGGACTTTCCAAGCTATTGGAAGGACAATGGAAACCATCGAGACATGATACCGTTGAAGACAAAAGACTTGCCTTGCTGTCTGCTAGTATACATGTCGTATTCAGACTCGGAGACATAGAAGGCATCAGTCACACTGACATATAGAATACTATTCTGTCTGCACCTCAAGCGAACGTGTAGCGGCCAGGTACCGGTAGTAGTTATTGGATAGATCTCGTTTCTTTACTTTGAGGGATTAATCCTACCTCTTTAGAGCCTAAACCGACAAAACATGTAGCCCTGTCACTAGGTTGCCATTATAAACCCCATACAAACAAACAAGACTAAGAAAAATGCGAGGTCCTCAGGTTGAAAAAAAAGGCGTTGCATATGTGCATTTCTTCACCATGGAGATCAATGATGATCAGTAGGAGTTTCATTGATCTATGCCTAATATTCGTCAATGATCAACATTACATCCATACTTTTTCAACCCATCTGAGCGAATCTTGGAAGGCACATGAAGTTCCGCAGTTTTGGGAATGTAAATGTAACATCAATCTGTTTAGTCTACCCCTTACCGCGGCGTCCGACCCGGAACTTATTAGTACGAGAGTTCGACAAACACAGCTGGTGTGATCACAAGGCAACTAGCATAGTTTATGAATGATATCATGGAACGAGCTCAAAACACGTTCTGATGATGACATAGAAAAGAATTGAGAAAAGTGATAGGAGCTAGTAGATGGTGCCCAACATTAATTTCATTGTATTCTTCTCGAAGGCTTATGTGGGGAACGAGACCCGTTGATGACTCTCCTTGAATAGTAATGTCGTACGAGTCAAAATTAATACTTATAAATAAAAAGGGTTATATTATTAGTCAAATAGGTTAGTATCACAATAGGTATAGATAGACTTCCATACTTTCAATTGTATTCGATGCATTCCGGCGGCCTACTAGTACTACTACCTGTAGGAGTAAGTCCTGGCCGTGTAAGACCATTCTTTTGATGGAGCTATTACATACTATGATATAAATACCCCGATTGACCTTCAGGTATCAAATCTTCTTGTCGGTTTATCTTCCTGTATCTAGCTTTAGTCGCACCAAAAATTGATGCTCATTACTCCCTTCTATCGGTCTTTTTCGAACGTGAAACCATGGCCACTCCACGTGAGATTACTATTGATACCCTCAACGGTCATTGGATATTGGTAGGAATCATTTATGTTGAGGACTAGAGTCAAATCGCTGACTAACAAAACCCAGAACAAAAGGTTGTCCAGCGAAATAGATCCCATTTTCAAGCTAGTACGTACTCGCATCCAAAATCGTCTCTCCATGGAGCGCCTAGAAGTACCAATTGAGCGTGCGACTAAGTCAACATAGCAAGGGATAAATTGGGTATTTCGCAAGGCTATCGCATTAACAGATATCTGCTTGAAAATTTCTACTTTGCATATTACAGAACCTGAGCCCGTTACCACGATCGAGTTCTTACAGACCCCAACGATGGGCAAGTTGGCCTCAACAACTGAAAAGCGCACACTAGATGGTGAGGCGAGAGACCACTCTGATTATCTTTTTGGGGCTGTTACTTCTTGGAGTTGCTTTGTGCGAGGATCCACTGGTACGGAGACTATCGACAATGTCAGACCGGAGTTTGAGATGCAAACAAGGCCACCAAGCCCGGACGTAGAAAGATTCCTACAAGGGAAGATTATTATTGATAAGGGGGAGCCCTCTAACAATCCTGGGGGATTCCTTGTTGAGGGGCAGCAGAGTGATTTGGGTCAGACGGAAGATCCGGGATTATGGGTGCATACCTTTGAACGAAGTAAACACTCGGGATGGGAAGCGGAGCAGGTATGTCATCGATTAGTTTCGAATATTCACATGGCTTCAAGTTTGTTAATCTCGATTTGTTGTTGCAGATCTGGGGATTCGAAATCATAGAAGGAATTCGATATTTTACGCGAAGGGTGGCCATCACAGGAGGAGGGAAACATATTTGCGGTCGACTGGTCTATGACTTTTATCAGTAGAGCAATTGCATCTCTTTTACTCGCAACAATTTTCTAAACTTTTCTTCTTCTCTGAGTGTCTCCGCACTCGAAGGTTCATGGGTCGGTATTTTTGAGGGGACCTGCCTATGTGGGAGTAGTTGACATAGCCCGGGCAGTTTTTCAGTATTCAACGTGAAAATGCATTTGCAGGCTATCTGAAATGGTTCAAAGTCTTCACATGTCTAACTTGACAGCTTTATGCAGTAATACCCCCAGAAATCCTGCGTTCAGGGTCGCCCCAGTTAGACCCAATTTCTCCACCAGACTGTAAGGAATCAAAGCAGGACTATGTATAGGTAATCGCATAATAGGAAACGCAGACCAGGGTACAGTTATATACAAACAAAACACGACCCAAAAATATCCTATCGCCTTGCATAAAGCTTTGTGTCCCCTTATCTGGAGTAATAATTTGTTTTCCGTGTCCCACATATACTTCATTACATAGTACTCAGCCATGATGACCAACGGTGTTATACCCAGAAGAGCAGCTAACCCGGCCATTCCCGGCGTATTCGTCAACGCACCGGCGATATAGTGAAGCGCAGCGGAGAGGGTGAATATGAGTATCAACTCTGAGTATTGTGCGGATACGGTTTTAGGCTCGAATCCCATGATGTTTTTGTTTATTGCCCGGGAAATACTCTGTAGTGGCCAGCGGAGAAGTTGGTGCCAGAGTTGTCTGCAAAGAAAACTTGAAGTTAACAGACTGAAATAATCTGGACTGTGTTCCAATTGCATAACGTACCCCCAGAATCTTCGAAATGTATAGGTCTCAGAAAACTTCCCAAACAACGGCGGCCACTCCTCTGGTAATGTCAAGAACGTCCCTACGGAAACGACAGAGAGACATCTATATGTAAGATCCAGCAAATTCCTCAACGTGGTGGCAAACAAGACAACAATGGCCAAACGCGCTCCAAGTTGCACAAGTGTAGGATCTTGGTACACCATAAATTCTGTTCCAGGGCTATGTGTATAGGCTCGAATTTGGTAAAGTTTTGCGAAATAACCGTTGTAGAAGATGTCAAGAGACAAGTATTGCCATGATAGTATAGCAATTTGCCGAAGCAAAAAAGGGCCTCGCCTGATTTGGCCATTCTTGGTAAGTACCCACGATGGCAAGTTGGGATTTATTTTCTTCGCTTCCCACGTCGTTCCTATTCCACGCGCTGTTGTGCAAAGTCGGAAGGCAAGACGCGCCCCGGGAGAATTGTTAGAATCCCCGGTACACATGTTCCTGGCATCACAGCTTTTGAGATCAACAAAGCATAGTAAGTTGATTATATGCACGATTCTTATGAGCGAGAAAAAAGCATGTGGTGTTCGCAAAAGCAGGTGACCGTATAAATTGGGTAATGTAGTTATTTCGACGTACAACAAAAAGACCAAGATTATAACCACCACTGCGATATATGAAGTAGAGACTGTTGCTTTGGTCATTGATACTGTTGCAAACCCATACTGTGCAGCAATACACAGTAGGGGGGAAAAGGCTTGAATCGCCATGAGAAGTGGCTGAAAGAGTTCTCGATTTGTCAGTTTCGTAATTGTCCAAGGACGAGGACCAAATGGCACCATTTTTCATGGACCTAACATAATATAAATAAATGTACTATATTTTGAGTAATTTGATGATAGTCAAACTTCATGAAAGAATACAGTTGCATACCTATGACGTCCTGTGACTCACCATACTGCACCCTTCTACACTTACATACCACCCCTTACATACGCGAGCCCCGTTGAGTAGATTAAAAAAAAAAAAAAAGAAGAAGATAAAAAAGCTTTGGAATGTGCCCTATGCATGTGCTTCAAGCTTGTGCTACGGGACTTAATTTGCCTGTGCATCTGACTCCATACCTGACTAGGCCAACCGCTGTCGTTCAGTATTATGTATAAAATATGAAGGAATGATTTCGATACACAAGAAGCAAAGCTCCCGTCGTATCTCCATATTTAAAACCGTTACTTCAAGCTAAGGGGCACAACTATTTGACAAAGGTTCGTTTTTTCAGTGAAATGTTCCACTATCAATGGGTCTCGTCTATACCCTTTTGACAACAGCTAACCTTGGAACCTTTCATCGTATGGTAATCAGATATCTTACCTGGTCGCAAGGACATCAATACCAATGAATCCTTTACAGAACAAAGAATTTCAATCCTTCTCTTCTGATCTCAATCCCATTACCGGGGGTGCGAAGGACTACTCTCACATCCGTATTGAGAATTGTGTCGGATTTGTGAGCGTACCGGTAGGAATCGCGGGTCCGTTACAGGTCAATGGACCTGACAATATGCCGGGTCGAGTCTTCGCTCCTTTAGCGACCACCGAAGCTGCCCTGGTAGCAAGTTGTTCCCGTGGATGCAAGGCATTCAATCTTTGTGGTGGCCTCCAATTTGATATCCTCAATCATGGCATGTTTCGCGCTCCAGTTTTCGTCTTTGACACCCCGAAAGAGGCGATCGCATTTGCGAGGTTTGTTCCCAGTATAAGGGAACAGTTTGCCAAGACTGCCGAATCTACAAGCAGCCATTTGCGATTCCAGCAATTCACTCCTCAAATAATTGGCTCTACTGTGCACTTGTTCATCAGCTATCATTGCGGCGATGCTGCTGGGCAAAACATGGTCACTATCGCCACGCAGAAAGCCTGCGATGAGCTGGTAGAGACTTTGTGGGGAGGGGAGCATCAAGTCAAACATATTATGATCGAAGGTCAATTGGCCTCGGACAAGAAACCATCATGGGGCAATGTGAAAGGCCACAGAGGAGTGGAAGTGATGGCTTGGGGGGTTCTTTCAAATGACGTCTGTGAAAGTGTGCTAGGATGCACCTCCCATAGCCTGTACACTTTGTGCAAGACTTTGAAGGAGGGGGGAATTCGCAATGGGCAATTTGGGGATAATGTCAATACAGCAAACATAATCGCCGCCATGTTTGTTGCAACTGGTCAGGATGCTGGAAGTATTGCTGAGGCAAGTTGGACGCATCTCATCCCCGAATACGATCACGCAACCAAGGAACTCAAAATATCGCTTTATTGCCCTTCACTACCAGTGGGGGTGATTGGGGGTGGCACGGGGTATGACTCTCAACAGGCATGTCTTAAATTGTTGGATTGTGTCGGACCTGGTAAGAAATTGCAGCTGGCAGGTCTCATTGCTTCTTTTGCTCTTGCATTGGATATCAGTACAGGCGCGGCCCTTGCGAATAACACTTTTGCAAAGAGTCACCACAGACTTGCCCGGGGTACGAGCTCTCTGTCTCGATCGGAGTCGAAACTCTGAAGTTGGAAAGCAATAATGACATGCTTTTTTTTTTTTTCTTCCCCCCCTCATATTATCTGCCGTCTGTCATTTGAGTTGAGTAGAATGGCATCTCTGGCTTCATAAAATAAATTTGCGCCGACGCAGAATTGGCCCTCCGATATAGTGAAAACCTAGAAGCGAAAATGTGGGGAATTAGATGAGACCTGGGGATCATTCAATGTTTATTCAACATTTCGTACTAGCACCGAAGCCTGATGTAATGCATACAGACGTAATTAGTATCAGCGCTTGAGGGATTGGGCCTGACATCGGATCTTGAAATAGAAATGATCACCACCCATTGGAGCAATACATGCACGCATGGATTGGACTTTCAGGCTCAACTCATCTGTACAATACTGGAACCATACGCTTTCTTTCTATGATTTTCGATAGGACATGATGGAACTAATCTAACGTGCCTTGGGCTGAAGAGCAGGGCTCACTGTTTGCTGGAGTGAGCATGAGAAGTTTCATAGAGGCAATCGGCGATCAGTAGGCAGTGCGCCTGAGCAGTGCTTTTGTTAGTGAGTACGGAGTATTTTCGAGAGGCCAGGTGAGGCTCAAACCCCACATGGAGTTTTCAGGGTTTCAAGGCTGAAAGGTGCCCCACATGCCCTGGGCGTGAGTACATTTTACGGAGTACATACACCCGTGGACCGATACGTATGAAGTAATTCGACTCCTTACCTATTTTTAAAGATCGGCAGAACTTGAGGTGTCTCCGTGGCATAAGGCTGTACAATGGGGCTTTGCCATTTTATTGGTGACTAAATAAAGCTTGCATCGAATCTCCGCTTCCTTGTATTTCCCGCCATCCCTACGGCTAATTTCATTTGTTAATTCTTGCCCAGGTGGCTAAGTTATTACCTCAATTGCCTGTCTTCATGGCCCCCTGTGGGTACTTACAGCCTTGGGAGTTTAAAATAGGGTAGAATATGCTGTGTTTTTTTGCTCAGGCGGGCGTTTTGTTGTCATTTTTAGTAAATACTATCAGTAGCAGCTAATGACGCAGGGACAGATCAGTTTCAATAAATATTCGCTCTATATAGCTGTTCGCTCACTGGAAAAACAAACAGCTTTTCCATAGCAGTCGAACTTGTACAATGGAATCTTCAAGTTCTCCTCCGGAACCATATGAAGCAAATACTTCAAGTCCTAGCCCACGCGTGGACAAGGACGTCAACAATCAACATGAAGCCCCCCAAGATATATCGCAAAATCCTGGGCAAATTTCGAATGATTTGGAGTACTTCGCTTCCATAAAAATTTCACTTCGTCCTAGTACACTTGAACTAACCCATATAAGCACGATTTCCTATATGATTACTGAGCCAGCACCGGCTTATTCTCACAACGTCGATCCTCCCGCATATAAACCAGCCCAGACTAACCGAGCCGTCCCTGCGCCTTGTGTTGGCCCGGGGGTAACGCCCCTAAAAGACCTGGGGCTAACGCCTGCATGGATAGATTGTCCATTTTGCCATATGAGAACAATGACTCTAGCGAAGAAGGAACCCTCCGGCGCCACTATGTAAGACTTTGACCGATAGCAAATTGTCAGGATGTGTACTAATAAGCCATGTAGGGCACTTTCTGGGCTTTTCTGCTGTATCTGCATCTGTCTTACGTGTATACCTGCAGCAATGGGCATTGCCAATAACGTCAGTCACCTTTGCAGCAGCTGCTACAATCAAGTAGCTTTTATGAGATACAATGGACCGAACCTGGTCTTCGGACCTTCGGCTCGCTCAGCTGCTGCTTCAAATCCCCCTCCTACTAAAAACCAACCATCTCACAACTAGATATGCTTAAGGTAAGTCAGTACGAGCTCAAAAATTCCAAACTGAAATACCAACTAAGAAAGGCATAAAAAACGCTGCACACTTCCATGTTTCATCGAGATACATTCAAATGTTCTTGATTCTCTATACGCCCCTTCGATTTTTACTACCTATATATACACATATGTACTAGTATGAAAGATGTTTCGATATTTGGGGCGAGCTCATGCACACGTGAGTCTGGTTCAAATACATAATTTCCAGATGTTTCAAAATTCTCGTAACTCTACTAGGTAGTACTACTAGTAGGTAGTATCAAACTTGAATGCTAGGTGCCGTTTAGTATACAAAGTACTAGTAGTATCAATTGATCATGTAGCATCGCTATTGCAACTTAATTTGAAGTGACATTCGATCTAAATATCAAGCACGTGAAGCCCCGGAAGGTCTGTTGGATTGAGAACTAATGTTTGAAGAAATACAAATGAATGAAACTCCCTCAGCGTCGAACTAACTACTAGTACATCATCTCAGCAACTTGAGCCCGGTGGAGCGGCGGCCCAAGTCACCAGAGCCAAGATAATGTTTAAGATCTGCGAGCACATCACACATAACCCGCCGAAGCCTTGGGCCATGCTCTCTCGGATCAAGATAGTGCTCAAGGCTGGTCGCCATGCCATACCCATCTACAGCTCTCTTTTTGAAAGCCTTCCGTGCCGGTTCAGCTTGAGCAGGGAGAGTAGCACATCGGAAAAATCGAATACGATTTTCATACACAGAAGCCACCCACACAACTGGCTGCCACCATATAATAGACGTTTCCTCAGCAGATCTTCCCAAAGCTTGCCTGCATAACTCATCATGCTCATCAAGGTATCTATGAGCCCAGATACCTACGGCCTGCTCAATCTCGTGCAGCTCCTCGTCTTTGCGAGCGCAGCCCACAGCAAGCATGAGCGCTACTTTTGCAGGGCAGTCCTCTGGCTGGTCATAGCCTTTCCAGACACCCACGCTCAGATCAGGATGACGCGTGTTAAGACCATCGTCCTGTTGGCCAAACAGGCTCACGGAGCTGGAAACCATCCAGTGGGAGAGGAATTCATGCCAGAATTGGAGGATGGTCACATCACTCACGCTTGGCTCTGTGACGGCGGAATAGGCACGGCGCAACATGCTTGTTATGAGCATACTTTCTGTATGTATCAAGCTTTGGTCTTCGAGAAGACATTTCTCATACATCTTGTTCATTTTGTCTTTCTCCTGTCACCATCGTCAGTCTTTGCTCCAGTTCAAGCTCACACGGAGATGGCGGAAATGACTTATTGATAGATACAGGTGCCTAGTGGTTATGATACTCAAGCTAATGACTTGAGATTAGAAGACTTTGAAGGAAGCACAGCATCTTTTATACACAGTTCAACTTTTCAGGGCTCGGATAATCTAAATTTGAACATTTGGAACACTTCGTTATACAGCCTCATGGTCTGAAAACAGAGATCTCTGCGCTGTACATCGAGGTATCTGAAATCAATTGCAACCAATAAAATGTCATGCTTTCGCACATTGCTTTCATGGAACTGGAAGACATGAATTTTGACTAGACTCCTTTCATCCAAAGTTCAATATGCCGCCTTCAAGTTTGGAGCGTAGTCCAGGAGACTCGATAGGGGCTGTGAAAAATTCAACCAGTAGGATCTTATCCGTCCAGGTCAACTTTGGGCCAGATTCGATCAAGCCAGAATACTTAACTCACGCTGATAAGCAAGACTCTGCCATAATCCTCTCTCCCTAGTTGGTCGACTTCGGTACGCGCGGTGAATCGAATTTGTTTCAGTATAGCTTGGGGTGCTATAACGTCACAAACTCCACGAATAACCATCCATAGATAGTCAGGCAGCAAGCTGAAAGAACGCCAAAAAGATAAAAGACTCTACTGGTGTCTGTAATTTGTGAAGTGGTCAAGTGAGTACCCTGAGATTAATGCAGGTGTTATGGGCATCGATAAAGCTGTTGGTTGAGCATTCTCTTGCTTAGCCACCACACCTCAGGTATATTATTTATTCTTCAAATTTGTTGGCACCAGTGATCTCATTCATCGTGGTAAAGCAGGCCCGCTAAATGCGAAATCTAGGGCATGAGATGTTCGTTGTTCGAACTAGGCGGTCGTTTGCTTCAGCATGGTAGCACGCCAATCAAGATCAAGCTGTGCTTTTTTTTTTTTTTTTAAAAAAAAAAAAAAAAAATTAGATAGGTTTGAAATGACCTAATTCTTCATTGAATCTTTGTTCTGACTTGGAAGTATGCCTTCTACAAAGCCTTGGGCACGAAGAGGATTCTGGTTTGGAGTAACTGAAGCTAGGGCGCCCCGAGGAACTACAAAGTCATCATCTCCTGTAAGGATCAAAAGCACCCCTCGTTTCTGGTATATTAGCATTTTCATGCCATCCTTCCTTTCTTTTTGATCCATTTATTTCCTTACTTTCTTTTGGCCAGGGCTTTTTTAGCGCAAAGCGCGCGAAGGGAAACTTACATCGGCATTATTCTTATACAAATATTCCATTGACCTAATGCTCATCCAGAAACACCAATACGTAGCCATCGGCTACGGCCTATCTACACATGCAGGTTGACTTTACTGGTCCATGGTCAGCTAAAGAAATGTATTCAGTGGTTCCAAACTTGCATTAAAGCTACAACCATCCATAACGTTAGCCAGGAATTTCATCCAGTCTGATAAAGAACATTGGAATCAGTAGTCACTATAGTGCATGATTCTCTGTGTTTCCCTCTTTCATTTAACGATACCTACCTAATGTGTGTTGAGAGATCTTACCTAGCTTGTTACCTCATGCCGACTACTCTAGTACCTCTTCTGCTGATTACTTAAGCAATTGATACTACCGCGAATGTTAAGTCGTACCTCATATGCTACCTATACCTACTCTGTGCTTACCTAGTCTTCTTTGGGCTATGGTAGGCTCCCGAGGTCAGAAGTTCTCTTTAATAGCCGAGTATCATTCTATAGTAGGGCCAGGTATTTACTATGTTGGAGAAAATTCGAATACATTTTAATTCTATTTTTCTTTATGTTTAAGACAATACCCACAGTCGCCGTATGATATATCAAGACATTAATGCAATTTTGACATTCGTAGGGGCAGATTAAAGACTGCAAAATCATGAGATCCCACCAAGATTATAAACTAACAAGTGTTATAGCAGTAAAGCGCTATGCAAAATTCCAAACCATTCAAACTCGTGAAACTACCGAATATCTCCGAGAAAATAAAGTAGTCATGTTGATATTCCTCCCAAAGTGACTACTCACTTTTTAAACAAATACAACGATCTCGCCACGGTCATTGCGTCTCAGACGCAATCCGCGCCAAAGATCCTTTTCATCCTCACTGCGACGTTGACGGTCAGTATGTTTCTGTCTGTTTGTGTGGTCTCTATCGGTATCATACTCATCAATGAAGTCGCGGTGGAAACGCTTCAAAGCCTTGTGGAAAGAACAACCACGTTCACTATCGCGAGAAACAAGGGAGAGGAAGTGCCCTGCCATCTCACGTGGGAGAACATCTTCGGCACGGGCAGGGGGCTTGGAGTGCCTGTAAACAGTGACTTGACGACTATCACGCTGTGGCGACTCGTCGGTCTGCTTGAGGCGGCGAGAAGGACGGTCGACGTCTGCGGGGTTAGAGCTCTTGCGCTTCGACTTGCGAGATTCGGGATAGTCATCTGTGCGCGAGCGATGAGACTTCTTCTTGCGAACCTCCAGCTGCATGTCGCCGCTTGAATCACTGCCACGGCGAGTTCGAACGATTGCGCGCGGGCCCTGCTCATTGCCTCCACTGCTCGCCGACGCCACAGAGCCGGTGCCTCCAAACATAGAGGACACTAGTCGTTCAGCGCGATTCTTGATTGAGATTCCCAAGCCAGGGTCACCTTGGCCTAGCACTTCTTTACCGTTACGTTTGCTGCGCTTGATTGGCGATGAAACATCCTGGTAGGTCCGGTGACCGTGGGCTGGGGTATCTTCAAGTTCGTGAGAGGGTGAGCGCATCATCCGGTTCAAGCCACCAGTGAGACCGGAGTGATTCAGAATAGGGGTACCAGCATTGTTGATAACACTCGAAGGGGCATCCATCATAGGCGTATCAATATCCTGTTGCGGGCTGTTGAAGCTCTCTTCTTGGCCACGCTTACGCTTCTTCTCACTCACGGAGCCAGATGCACGCTTTTCTTCCTTGCGACGATCCTTCTTCTTCTTGGGTGCTGGAGTAACAAACGCTGTCGAAAGATTAGGGACATTGTTGGGATATGCGGTGAGGGGAATAGGGTCGGCGCCATAAGAAAATCCGTTTTCTTCGTAGGCAATATCGTAATTACCTTCATCGTCAGTCTTCGCATCCAGCTGGGCTAGCGCAGTACTGGGTTTAAACAGAGAGGGGGCCTCATTAACCATGGCCATCTGCTCCTTGGGAGGAACAAGGGAGGCCGTAGATGCATTGGGTGTCTCATCAGCGACCAGGTAGTCGAAGACGTTGACAGGCTTGCCGCCGTTGGTGAGCACTTCGGCAGTGGGCTTAGCCTCGCCCGTAGGCGGGGGAGTAGGTGCCGGTGGGGGCGGAGCGTCAACGAATTTGACATGGTCAGACTCAGATGCGTCCTCCACGCGGGGCTGCTGATGGCGCGCATTGGCTTTCGCATTTGCGTTTTTGTTGTTTGGGGTGTTCTGGCCCTTCTTTTGGCCCTTGGCCGGCTTCTCCTTGTAGAGCGCACCTTGATACTTCTGGTCCTCGGTCATACAGGACTAATAACAACCTATTGTCAGCCCGGAACGTTTGGGTAACTATAACGAAGAATGATGCTCAGAGGGGGACTAGCCCTAGTCGAGATTCGGCAGCCGTTGCAGGTTACGCGCGAATCGTACACGGGCGTCCACGGCAATGCGAAAGATTGAACAATAGGTCCGGACGTACCGTATGACTTCTGTACTCAGTACCGTAGAAATGAACCATGCAATCAATACAGGTGAAAGATGCGCCGCGGCATTGGTTCCGGTGCGGATCGAGCTTCTTCTTCGTCAGGACATCGCCGCAGGCCTGCGCGAAATCATCAGTAAGCTTCGAATTTCTCATGATGATCTTCACACAAGAATATGCAATTGCCAATGCGACCAGGGATTATCATCGCGTACCTCACATGAGAAAGACACCATGATGTAAATGACCCCACCAGGGAATATCAAGCGCCAGCGCAAAGTAGATTCAAGTCGCTATGTTGGTTTTGAAAAGGGACGAGGGAGCCAAGGGGGACAGGCGGAAAGTAGAATTGACAAGTTGGTTTCCAGTTGTCGAGGAACCCACGGGTAGGACAAGCAAAAGAAAAACACAAATATCCCTTGGGAGAGGAAAAAACCAAATCCTGAAGCGCCGAGATGCCGAGTTGCAGGGAAGGCGAAACCGCTTTTTCTGCTTTTTTTTTTTGCGCGTCGAAAAGGAAAGCGCGTGGATGGGCGCTAGTCTAGATCCAGTAGTCACGCTAGACTGGAATAAGGATAGTTATCGATAATGGATAAACAGGTGGATAAGCAGATAAGATAAGGAGTGCCCACTGTGGGGGAGGTCTCAGCAGTGGAGAGGGGAGTGAGTCGGTAGACGGTACTTTGAACAGGAAGAGTGCGAAAAAGATCTCCTGAATCCTGAGGCCTGGTTCAAATTATATATCTTTTGGGAGGTATCGACTTCCGTCATCCATGAGCCCCTGACTTTCCCACGAGTCCGGGGTACCCGGGATCATAAAGCCAAATGGACACCCCTTTCTTCCGTGATGTTTCATAGTCGCGCCTGAACGCGACACCCTTGTGCGCGCGACGCTAGAGACACTAGACCAAACTCCGAGTGGGCGATCCCCGTGCCCACGGACGATCGTGGTGGGATGGTTGGCTGTTCTGGAGGTCATCCAGGGGGCTTGTCAGGAGACCAGTCATTTTCATTTGTTATCAGCTGAAGGCACTTCCATGATGGGAGTCTTCCCCTCCGTATAACCCACCCCTCCTTAAGCCCCGCTATTTTTGGCTTGAGACTCGAGCCGTTCATGGATGATCTTCCGGAGTTCAATAAAAGAGGGTATTAATCCACTAAGACCATCATGATGAACCTTCTGTGTACGTGGGTAGTATATGAACATTTTCCACAACTTGAACAGACTACCATAAATATTTCAAGACTGCAGTGGTGTCATACATACTACTCGAGGGTATGGCTATACACATTTGACTCGTATAATAGTTCGATTTCAATGTTTTTCTGAAGTTTTATGAGGTCTGATTTCGTTGTATTTACTACATGTAGTAGTCGTATTTGATTTTGTTTCATATCATTTCTCCCTCTCGCTGGACATAGTCGCCATAGAAACTTCCAGCCATATGCAACTAACTACTAGGGCAGCGGAATCTCTTCATATCACGAGGATGCAACATCTCGCGCGATCGTCGTTGATCGGGATTTCAACGAGATGGACAAGACACAAAGCCGGCCCTTAACGTGTGCTACGGAAGGTGTCCTCGATGGAACCCTGAGAAACATATGTGGGTTTTCACGCTAAGTCTGAACTCGATGGCAGGTCATGCGCAGCAGAGAAAACACTTGACATCACCGGATCGGGGTGATCCTGGCCGCGCGAGCATTCGGGTCATGCACCCGTGGAGAGACCCGGCGATCGGCAGGCGGAATCCCTGTCTATGCTTTCTTGCGCTCACACTACTGCTCAGAAGGCGGGTGTCAATATTCCAAGTACTCTGTAAGTCTACGTCAGACGTACTGAGGTGAAGTTGGTTGATCGATGCTCTCTGCTCCCGAGGTCAAAGATCGTCGCCTCGGGCCTTTAGTGCCATGCGCCATGCAAAAAGGGTATATATGAAAGATATCGTCAAAGCACAATTAATGTACAAAAGAAGAGACCAGCTCCACCGTATGCTTCAAGGAGGGCGCACTGAGCCTGGACGCCATGCAAGATCGACACTCACGTAGTGTCTTTTCTTTTTATCTTTTTAATTTTTTTTTCTTCTTCGTTTCTTGAAGGAGAGTACCCATTCGGATCCACCTTCAGAATGATAGTGCATCAACCGCGAGTCGTCCTAATTCGATTAGTTAGTATGACCCTCCATAACTTAGCGCATCCACCAACCGGGAATGAGAGTGAACTAACTCTTCCTTTGAGATTTCCACCGCCAAATGATCGTGCGCATCTGAGCCACTGCCCTTCTCATCTGCACGAGTCGCAGTCGAGTGTCCATCCGTGGACTCGGAAGATCCCTCGCCACCATCGCCATTTTCATCTTCGGCACAGCCGCAGTCGTAGAACGAACCAAGATCATTGCAGTCGAACTCGGGCTTCCCAAGCATCTCATTGACCTCATTATGAATGAAGCATGCCCATCCCGCAGCAGCCTGCCGCGAAGATACCTGTGGGGGGTACTTATTCAAATGTTGCTGGAAATGCTCAGCGCATTCGCCGCTGTTGCACGGTCAGCCCCTCATTTACTTTATTATCCGTCACACGGGTATGGCGGACAAGGCCCGTCAAAAGCCTTATCAAACAAGAATTATGCGGGGGTTGTAGTCTCACCAAGGGTAAAGGCGGGCGAATAGGTGAATGTATGAACGTAAGGCGTCCTGTTCATCTTGCTTAGGTTTCTCGGGGAATCGCGCCATGACAGTGTGGAAGTATTTCCATGTTGCACGTCCTAATTCAGCTCTATGGAGATTATCGGCCACGGGCCCATCGGTCAGCATAAATCGCTCGTTTTGAATGAAAAAGCGCTGATTGGTCCCCCTTCTTACTTGACTGTTTCGTTCCCAAGCTTTGGCATCACGACTGCCCCTTTCAACAAGTCTTGCTGAATGGTGATCCCCGGCGCTGATGGCGCTACATGGGTAATGTGCCCCGGTGCTCGAATGGCGGGACTTGGCGGGCCTTGCGGTCGAATGAACAAGAAGAAGACTAGAAATATTGAGATTGCGGCGCTGATGGCGATGCGTCGTGTGATTTGCCGGCTCGCCATGGCTGGGCGAATAGTGGAGAATTGCGCGAGGCGTCGCTGGACGTCACCACAACCGATGGAAAGTAATGGGCAGGGTATTCCCTGGCCGGACAGGAGAAAGAAGGTTCGGTCTAGTAAACTGCAGAATGATAAGTGCAAAAAAAGCAGAAAAGCTTCAAAGAAGGGAGTGTGAATCCACGTGTCGCGGCAGGGGGGGGGCTTAGTCATGATCCAGTTGATCCGAAAGCTACGAGTAGTAGAAGCTATAAGCTTCAAGGCCTGAAGTCTTTGTTCATCTGCTCATGGCCTTCTTTGTTTACAATTATTCACTAATCTATGAACTCTATATCCTAAGCAAATTTCAACGAACGATTTTGCAACATCCTATATCCTACCCGACTTTGTGCTGATCATGGTTCTCGGTTTCACGGACATTGACTAGATTTACACCTGCACACTATCAATGACCCACCGCGGATATTCTCCGCAGAAGAAGGCCCGAGTGGCAGGTTACAAAAAGAGTTCTCCAGACCGCCACAAAGGGACTTCATTTATTAGGTGACCATGCACATAATCAATTGAAGCTAATAATACACTCATGCAAGCTGCATCTCTTCCTGTGCAAGCGAGTCGCTCAAACTGGGAGGCAAATCCTCCTTGCTTGTGCCCCAGTCGCTTTCTTGGTCCCCAAGCGTCAATTCGAGCGTCATGCCTTGAGTAAAAAACTCGTGCCCGATCCAATTTTTGTTGTATAATTCTCCATCCAGCTTGGCGCTTTGGATGTATATGTTGTTGTATGTGGGGTCAAAGTTGATGTTGCGGATCGTCGCGGTCTGATTGGTCTCCGGGTGAGTGATTTCGATCGCCTCAAAAAACGGAGGAATGATGAGATAGACATTCTGTCCCGGGTTGGGAAAGAGGCCTATCATGCTCCATGCAAGGAATGAACCCATTGCGCCGGAGTCATCGTTCCCAGGAAGACCATTTTCCGAAGCATTGAAAGTTCTCGGGATATACCAGTGGGCCCGTTCGGCGGACAAGGCTGGTCGACCAGCATAATGGTATTCATATACAGTCAAGAATACTGGTTCATTGCCAATGTCGGCCAGTCCTGATTCGTGAAAATAGTCAAGTCGCGAGGTGAACGACTCTGCTCCACCTAAGAGCTTGATCAAAGCTGCCATGTCATGAGGAACATAGCTAACAAGACATTAGTGACATGCGTACGAGCGACGCGCACGGGGACTTACAATTGATATTCCCAAATACTTGACTCAAATGTTTCAGAAGGATTTGAGGTCAATGAGCACCAAGAAGCCAGGGCACTACATGCGATTGGATCTTGGAAGCCCCAAGTACCATTTAGATATCTGGGTTGGAAGAAGCCAGTAAAGCCAGTGTCCGTTCCATTTTCCAGAAGGGAAGTTTGGTCTTTCCTGAAAAGATTCTTCCAGTTCATCGAGCGAGAGCGATAGGTGCTGTAGTCACTTCTGCCAAGGTCCTTGCCCACAACTGAAATCCCGTAGTCATTGTATGCATATTCAACAGTCCGCGAGATACTGCGTGAATTCGTTCCAAATCCCAGATAGTCGAAGTCCAAATAGGGAATGTAGTTCAGTCGCTTCCAGCTCTGGAGCCCACCTCGGCCTTCGTATGACCATTCCAATGGCTCATTTTCCGCATCATTAACCATAGCTTTATACGCGAGCTCCCAGTCGATGTTGGTGAGATTTTTGACGTATGCGTCCGCAATCACGACATCCGCATTCGATCCGCCCTGTGTCCAGCCTTTGCAAAGAGTCATGCGGCAGTCGGGCAGCCATCCTTCATGCTTGAAGGTGTCGAGCAAACTGCGAACCATTTTCGACTGAGCTTGGGGGTCCAAAATAGTAAGTAGCGGGTGTTGTGCCCGGAAAGCATCCCAAAGACAGTAAAAAGAATCGAAGTAGGGCTCATCACTATCCCATAGTGGATTCTCGCCAGTCATATCTTGAGGCGAAAGCATCGTCCGATAAATACCACTCCAGAAGGCACTTAGCATACCTTCACTCACTCCACCCGAAGTGACCTTGACAGGGCTGAGCTTTTCACTCCATGCATCCTCAGCTGCATTTAATAATGACTGAAAATCATCGACGGGATTAGAGATCTCTGCCTCGGCGCTTTTACACGCTTGATCAGAACTTATATAGCTTACGCCAACACGCGCAGAAACAACACCGTCATCCGGCCTAGCAAAACTGATAAATCCGCCAGCCTGGACATAGAAATTGTTGAAGCCACGGGTAACAAACAGCTCTTTTGGCTCAGATCCAGCGCGATCATTCACCCAGATCCCACTATCACGAATATCAGCCCCCGCAAAATCAGCGCAAAAATAAGCTTGGTAAGAACCGGCCCCAAAACTGGGTAGGAACGTGCCATTGCCTACAATCCGTCCAGACTCATGATCAATACTGATAGTCGCGTTTTGCCGGCTATCCCACAGGTCGGTAAGATCAATTCCAATCAGGGGGTCCAGAAGAGAACCATTCCCAGCTTTTTTCTCAGGAAAGGTAAAACGATAAAGCGCCGTGCGTCTGGCAGCAGTCATTTCCGCTTCAATACCCCCTTCCAACTCCAAAGCAAAGTACCCAGGATGAGCAACGATCGAGTCATTCACGTAATGCACTGCGCGTGCTGTTTTGGGAAACTTGCAGTTATCGATCACATTGTCAGGGCAATACTGTGGGAACAAAGGAAACTGCCCCATAGACGGGTTTCCCCCTGTGCCACTGTCATGCATATGTGAGAAGCCGGTGATATTGCTCCCATCTGTCGAGAAGCCACCTGTGTTCTGGCCATCTACGTCCGCGACGGGTTTCGCGAGGCCGTATGGAAGACTTGCGCCCGCGAAGACGTTCCCGCCACTTGTTGAGCCGATGAGGGGATTGACGAAGTGTAGATCATCCTGTGTGCCTGATGTTGGTTGGAGAAACTGAAGGGTTGATATGAATGAAATGAGATTTAGTTGCAGACGAAACATGGTTCTTCACTTCGCGTGGAATGTTCCTCAGACCATGTGTCTGACGCGTCGGTCTCGCTGGGTTGGTTGAAACTGCTTGAGATATTCGGAGGAAGTCGCATTGCATTGGCTGGCAAGTGGAATGTTGCCCTTCCAAGTTGCAGGGCCGCATTGTTGATATGATCGACATGTGGAACATCCCTGCAGCGTTAGAGTGGGAGACATGGCCTCTCACTGTGCGGGGTATGTTGCTCTTTCCCTTCTCCGTACTAAAAGGATTGCAATTTGGAACATTTTGAAGTTTCTTCAAGATCAAAGCCCACCTGAGCATTGCTGCGATTTCTCCTAGTTTAAAAGAATTCTCATAGTTTAATTTGGCTACTAGGAAGGGTAAGACTGAATTTTTTATTTTCATTTTGAATTACCTTGTGCTCACATATTGTTTATGCTACTTGCAGATGAGAAAGGAGCACATTTTTTATGTAGTCAGTCCTTTGAAGCCAACTTCATCTCAGCCTGCTGGAAAGGGGTTCATGGGAAGAAAGCGGGAAATGGAACATGAAATCATAACCTTGGAATAAAAAAATGATGATGCACCCATTGCAAAAGCACCTTAGATGGACATCTAGGTGAAGGCCATAGTTCCCTTATTTTGCTTCTTACCAACATCATAGTTCTTCCATATCGCAACAGCTGGAATGAGCAGTGCCAGGAGACAGGTTGATGCAATACAATTCATCTTCTGAGAATATTCCCATGCGTAGACAACCGCATTTCGTTCCGGAGATCCGACGGGTAGCTGGACTTGAAGGGCTATGCCGCCCGTATAAATCTCTGTGGCATTGGCTTTCAAGTCCGAGGGAAGATGCTGTCTGAGTGCCTCCACAAACACGTTATTGTAAATTGCAGCACAGACTGCGTATCCAAAGGCCCCGCCCAGATTGGCAAATAGACCAATCAAGGCTAGCATAATCGGCGTGCCTTCTCGACCTCCACCAGCCATGACAGCCATATCCTCGCCGATTACCAAGGTCCCGCCGGCAAACGCGATGAAAATTTGGGACATTATCAGATAACCGATGTTATGGCCATTCCCACGGAAATGAATCATCAACCCAGATCCTAAGATCATCAATGGAACGCCGAAGAATAGACAAATGTATTTGAAGCGCCGAGTCCACCATATGATAAGGCCGAGAATGGGAGACCAGAAGCACGAGCCGACATTGTAGATTTGAATCATGTACCCTGCCATCGTCGAATCGAGGTTGTAGGTGATCGAGACGAAGTTGAAAAAGTATTGATCCCAAAGATAAAAACTGAAGTAGATGATCGCAGAGCACGCACATGCACCGATGATAGTTGGCTTCCGCAGAAGATCGTATCGAACGAAGTGAGTCCGAGCACCCCACTTTTCCCATGCAGCGAAGACAAATAACATGCAGAACCCGATGATTACCATAGAAATAAAGCTGGCACTTTTGTACTCGGCACGGCCATATTGGGCAAGGCTGAATGGGAGAAGGAACAATACCCATGCAGCCATAAGCAAGAATGCGCCAATAACTAATAAGAGTAAGTTGGGAACACTTAAAAAATGAAAGAAGAAAGTTAAACTCACCATCGAATTCATGGATGTAGTGGAGGATAGATTGAAGTTTTGTGCGACCACTCGATTTGCGTTCCCACACCCCCATTTTAATCGCCTTTCTCTCATAGAACTTGAAAACGAGTGCGAGTGGGCAGAAAACAAATGGCTGTATGATGCAAAAAATTCCATACCCCCATCTCCACCCTGAATTCTCGCGAATTGACGTGGCAGCGAGGGGTCCCGTGAATGCAGTACAGATAAATGGTGTTGATGCGAAAGCAAAGGCGAAAGCGCGAGAACGCATTCCAGAAGTGTCAGCCACAAAGATATCGAGAATAAGATAGATACAGTAGTATCCAATCCAGTAGAGCACGTAGCCGGCCGCAAATGAACTGGCACCATTACTTGCGGCTAGAATGATCATGCCCACAGTGTAGATGGTGGTCGAAAATAGCAGCGCCTCGGCACGCCCCCAAAGTTGCAACGTCTTCGCCAAGGGGAGTTTGAGAACACCGCCTATGATCGTAGCCAGGATGTATGATGTAGAGACTTGCGGTGCCAGTGAAAAATCAGAGAAGACGTAATTGATGAGGTTGCTGCCGATCGATGAGTGGAGCGCGAGCATAAAAAAGCAAACCCAAATCCTATCATCAAAATTTACGATTAGTGAAGGTAAGTGGCAATGAGATGATGCTGGAGAATTACCATGCGTAAATCAAAAAGACTACTGGGCGACTCCAAACTAGAGCTGCTGCCTCGGCCTTTTGCTGACCCAAACCGGCCTGATCAGTTACATGATGTGGATCGCGCTCGAGTTCCTTTGCATCGTCTTCGATGCCATGAATTCCATATGAGGACTCCAAGTTGTGAGTGGATCTTTCATGCTCGTCATCTACGATCGTAAATTGCTCCGCATTGCTCGCCATGGAGGTAGCGGTCTGGGCGTTTTTATCTTCGGCTTCAGTAATCGCATCCGTATCGACGAGTGCTCGTGTGAATCTCCCGTCATCGTTGCGGCCACGAATGGCCTCGAAGATGCCCATGATCGCAGGGATGACTATGATCTGCGCTAAACACAGACGGAGCTAACGCCGTCGTCGATCCACTAGGGCGGTCAGTTTGCAGAACAACGATGCTGGAGACACGCAGCGATTAAGCAGGCGTATGAAAATCTGAGAAGGTGCAAAGACAAGAAACTAGAAAGGAGACTTCGCAGACACAGTTTCTCCCTACACTTCAACTGCAACAGATTCTGCACGCCGCGAGATTTCGATTTCTTCCGTGAATTGGCAGGTACGACCTCGAGGGGAGTCTGGATCAGATAAGCAGGTGCTCCATCAGATAAGTCTAATTGGTCCAATCACAGGGAGGGATTGTGGTCCCACTGCGGACCCGCCTGTCCCGGATCGCTCATACCATTGGATAGGATCTTGATGACCCTCCAAATCGGGACTAGTGTCATCCCTCTCTTCGGCGTCGCAATTGTCACCCTGCCAAAACCAGCCCTCCGTTTGCAGACACGCTCAGCGCAGGTTTTAAGGTCGATGATGAAGAGACCTCTTAGCCCCCTAAAATTTGCTAGAGATCTTCCCTGTAACTGAAGTGCACGTGTTATACCACATTTCATCGAACCGAACGTTAGATGTGTACATTGATCCACAAGGGGCATTGTCAGCAGACTAATAATCCTGCCGAATTGCATTTGGAGCGCAAAGTCAGTCAACAATACTGTATTGGGCTAGATGGCCATTTTAACACTCCTTTAACTCACTCGGATCAAAGCAGGCACTGGAGACTGTAAATTCCGAGTTGCAGACCTCGAGATGTCGCAGGCCTATACCTACTAGGTACTACCTACCATTTAATACATACTACTTTATCTCCACATGTGCAGAGTACTACCTATACTGTCTACCTACTATGCGTACTAGGTAGTACGTTCAAGAAGTTTACTCCTTCCGAGTAGCACTAGGGAGTACTATACAATTTGAATGCATTTGTACTATGATCATCCTCAAGCTGACTACTATCTGAAAGGCCAGGCAATAGTCTAAAGAATCACTCAGGGGAACAACTTTTTCTGGATGCAGCCCCCAGGCCGGTCGCCAATAGTGGAAGCGCAGTTTCTCCAATTCTAATTTAGCCCATAAGAAAAGTTTCTCCTTGATTCCATACAATGATGGATGCCGGTTTTGAAATCCTTAAACAATAAATCGAAATTCGGCTTCTCCCAACATACAACTTGAACGCGCGACCAACGGTCGGCATGCTAGATATCTGGATCTATCATCGCAAAGACCACATGTGCGCCCGGCGATTGGTCGATCCAGACAGCAACTTCGTCAGTATTATATCCAATCAAATGGGTTTTGATTGTTTCACAGCGAAAGGTTTAGTCTATTTGTCTTTTGTTTGCCGACATCTGCTAGGATCTTCCTTTATCGAGTTGTTTCGTGAACCTGATCCGCAGGCCGACCATAAATATTTGTCACGGCAACTCGCATTGTGAGATCAACAATAATAACACTACCTAGCCTGGGTACCTACTAGTACCTATAAAACTCATTTTTCATAGCCATGAACTGCCTGTTCCAAGTTGAGTGGCATAGGATAGGACCGCTTGGTAAAAAAAAAAAAAAAAAAAAAATGAAGTGCTTTTTAAAACTTGAGATGTTACCGTCCGGTCGTTCTGCCGACCGTGACCGGTTAGTCTAGTATGATAGCTCTAGTTCTTAGCCCTCCCCCGGGAGGAATCTACATGCTTCCCCCCATCGTTCAGTTCCGACTGTAGCAGATGGTAGCATTGCCTGGTTACGATCCAGGGATCTCCGGGTTATGAGGCCCGACACTTGCCTGTTTTCTTGTTTCTTATGCTTTTGCTTGCTACCGTTTCATGTTATTCCTTGATGTCCTCCCATTGCCCTTATGTTGCTAGTTCTTTGTTTCGTCCTGGGACAGGACTTTCTGCCGGTGGGGCAGCTGTTACCGTCCGGTCGTTCTGCCGACCGTGACCGGTTAGTCTAGTATGATAGCTCTAGTTCTTAGCCCTCCCCCGGGAGGAATCTACATGCTTCCCCCCATCGTTCAGTTCCGACTGTAGCATGAGACAAGACTTTGTCCCTGCATTCAATATTCAAGTCCTCAGCACTTGAGGGCTGCCAGCAGGGCGTGTGGCAGCTTGGATGGTATTAGTTCATTTCAAATGTTCTTTGACACCTATGAAATCCCTGTAGTATATGTAAGTATCGTGGCTTTGTTAGGCCCTCTTTTTGGAAACATGCCAACTTCAAATGTTGAAACATCAATTTGCCAAATCTCAAAAAGGGATGCCTCAAACACCTCTGTACTCAATTTATATTGACATCGTCACTGTGGACTGCAAACGAGCTTTTCAGCAGAAAAGAGGGTTAAATCTAATTAGAGCAAAGTCTCTTGCGCGGACAGATTTAATTCCGACATTGGGCGAAAACGGGGAATAACCATTGCCTAAGTAAGCGACTAACCAGACTTTCTTTGTTGTGTGGGTGGGGCGGGAATGGAAAGGGCCACAGGGCCGGCCAATCTTTATCAATTATGGTTAAATTAAGTAGTCGACTCCAAGAAATCCTTCCGCGGTGAAGCGGTTCAAACATGTGTCCGTATCATCCGTAGGGCTATGGCAAATGCTTGTTTTTCTCTTGTCAATGCTTCGTGGATTGGGCCCAATTGGGAAGGATAGGCTGGCGATGACGCACTAAGCACTGTTTGGCCCCCAACGAGCCCGCGTTACGGACCCCACCTCGCAGCTGCTTCTTGATGAGGAACGCGGGCGATAAATTTATAAATGAATCCGGGCTCCGCAAACTCAAGTCTTTCTTTTTGCCTCACAGTTATCATTATGGACGAAAAAATGATCGTCAGTCCTGAAGAGGACCAGACTCGTCAAGAGCGAAAGATCGCCCACCACCCAGAGGAGCAACTACCTGAATATAGCCCTCCTCAAGGCTCAAGCCATGTAGCGCCTCTCAATGAGAAGACACCCCGGACTGTCATGCCACAGCCTTTGTTCGCTGACCGTTCTCGTACATTACCTCCGGGACAAGGTTACGGGCCTCCCTCGGACGCAAGTTCAAGCCATAGCCCTCCCCCCAATGAGGCTAGACAGAGTCAAGTCCCATTCGGCCCTGACTCTTTTGGTTTCGGTCCTCAAGAATCAGAACGGGGAAATGACCTCCCTCCCAATGCAGGGCCGTATGGTCCTCCCCAAAATTCAGGGCCAGGACATGTCTCACCTCCCAATGCAGGTCCGTACGGACCGCCTCAAAATGTTGGGCCTGGTTATGGACCTCCCCAGCCCATGGACCCAGCCTACGGCTTTCCTCCAAGCGCAGGTCCGGGTTACGGTCCACCACCAAACTCAGGTCACTTCGATCCTCAAAACCCAGGGCCATATGGACCACCTCAAAACTTTGGACCCGGCTACGGTCCCCCGCAGCATATGGATCCATCCTTTGGACCTCCGCCACCTATGGACCCATCATTTGGCTTTCCGCCAAATGTAGGACCAGGATACGGCCCTCCTCCGAATGTAGCGCCCGGCTATGGTCCCCCGATGGGCGGTGCACCCCCTGTAGGAACCGTCATGGCGATCCCTGCTCTCACACCCGATAAGGAGGCACCCTTTCTCCGTGCCTACCCCCCAGAATTATCAAACTATCAAATCCCACAAGACTTCTTCATGAGATTCCTGGATAAACTCAACGATGCCATGGGAAGCAGCCCCCCAATGCAGGTGCTAGATGCCACAGGTGGCATCCTCTCATCTGTGCCAATCCTATTTCCCCTTCGCTGGATTGGTGCATCCGTCAGTACTCTTGCGAATTTCTCAAGTCAAGAGATGGGCAAGAGCAAGGCTGATACCATTGTTCGCAACGCAAACAAAGAAATGTTCCATGCCCGCGGACTGGTGGCTCAAATTGCCAAGCTTCCGGCTGTTGCTCAAATCACCAAAATGCCCATTTTGGATGACGAGGGTCAAGTTGATCCTCATTCAGTCCTTCTTCAACAGCTTGGTGACCTTCCCATCACGGGGACTTCGCTCGCCCAGGAGCTCGACTTCCAGCAACGACGCATCCAATTGTTTCAACCTTGGATTGCTCCACTGCAAGTTGATTCTGATCTTCCATGGAAGGGCAAGACTTCTTTGACGAAGTTCAATCTCAAGCTAAGGAAGTACTATGAAGGGAATGCACGAAAGAATGGCCGCGGTCCGGCACCGATAGACCCAAATAAAGCCGATCCTGATCTGTGGAGGGCCCTATGGCTTGTCATCCGAGAGGCAGATGATGAGCAGAGGAAGACCGGGAAATCACAACCGCGACTCTATACAGGAAAAACACGCGGTGGAAAATCATGAAGTACTGGTTATGTGGGCAAGGGCGCTGGGAGTGTTGATTAAGACTGCATCTTGTGAAGCGATTGTTAGAGTTCAGCATTAACGTATGGCACTATTTTTATTAAGTAATTTGTACTTGATTCTTTAGGTTTTTTTTTTTTTTTTTTTTTTTTTCTTCTTTTCTAACAGCGCTGTTTGCATTATTCCAAGGGAGTTCGATGGAAGGCCGACGAAACCCAGATAGGAATCATAGGACTCTTTGGAGCTACTTCTAAGTTCAAACACACGATGTCGAGAAATCCTCAGCGCCTGAATGACCTTAAATCTGTGCCTGGAAATCCCCTCCTCCCAGGACTTCTAGTACGGAGTAGAGTGTAAAGTACTGTGGGTAACACCTGGGGCCCTCCACATCGAGTCTCCACTGAGTGGCCCCCCTTTTCAAGGCGGGGGTTTGCCGTGTACGTACATCTCGCCTTGTCAAAGCCTTCAGGACCTCCTGACCAGGGTCTTAGCCACAGCAATATAGGGCGTCAGATAAATTTCAAATTCATAAAGCAATGCACAAATTTATCACGCGGCTTATGCGCCTGAGAAGGGAGTAAATGCTATGCGGGGCTGGAAGTAAACAAAGTTTCAAAATACCAGATTCAAATGTTCACTCTGTAACGTGTGGATACATTAAGCCTAGTTAGGAGAATGCATAAATCCTTCCGTGATGAAAGGGCCATTAACTCAGATCGGAATAATTATAAGGCCATTTCCCCTCATGAGCATTTCAATTTACCTTTCCACTTGCCTCGCGTCAGATCTCCTGATCGCCAATCTTCATCCCCCTTTCCTCTATTTTGGTTATCTCTTCATGATTACGATTACGATTGCGACCGCGAAAAATCCACTTTGAGGCCCCCAAAAGGCGTTCATATGGTGGCCACCCCTGCCGCCCGGCAAGCAAATCGACAGGGAAGAAAGATTCAGGCCTCGAATCTGACGTCGTGGGGCCAAAATGACGGATACTGAAAGTATTTCTGCCCCGACCTGGAAGCCAGCCCAAGAAAGGAATAAAAGAAAACGATTTCTGTGAACAGGAACACTAACAATATCCTCTTTGTGCGACTGTAATACAGCCGTTGACATGTCAACACCGGCGACGACCGATCCCGAACCACAACATGGCAATACCGAGAAGCGATTCCCCCACAACGAGGGAGACACAGAGCAAGGATCAATACCGGATGAAACAGAATCACAAAACAAGCAATCCCAAGATCCAAATCTTGTGGACTGGGACGGTCCGGATGACCCCGAAAATCCTTTGAATTGGAGCAAAGCCAAAAAGGTCAATGCGACTGTGTGTATCGCCTTGATCACGGTTTTAACGTACGATTCCCATCTACCCCCATCCAACACGCTCCCTCATCAACTAACTAAAATTTCTTCAAAAGACCTCTCGGGTCCTCTATGTTTGCACCAGGAATTGAAGAACTCATCGCAGACTTCCACTTAACAAGTACGGTACTCGAGTCTTTCGCCGTTTCGGTCTACCTTCTAGGCTACTGTTTTGGCCCCCTGATCATTGCGCCAGTTTCAGAGATGTATGGCCGGAGAATCGTTTACAACGTATGCAACGTCATTTACGTCGTCTTCACCATCGCGTGTGCTGTTGCTCCCGAGATCGGCAGCCTGATCGTATTTCGCTTTTTTGCTGGCGTAGGAGGAAGTTGTCCTTTGACCATCGGCGCGGGCTCCATTGCGGATATGTTTGTCCAGGAACAACGAGGTAGTGCAATGGCAGCTTGGGCTATTGGTCCATTGTTTGGACCAGTCATTGGCCCTGTCGGTATGTTGAGGAGCCTAATACTGCTATCGCATAAATTTACTGAATCTTGCCAGCTGGTGGGTATCTGTCCCAAGCCAAAGGGTGGCGGTGGACATTCTGGGTGCTTGCCATCGCTGTAAGTAGTAGATCTATGACGAAGCGAACCCATTATTCTGATCTATAATATTAGAGTGGGGCTGTAACTATCAGTTCATTCTTCACTATTAAAGAGTCATATGCACCCACTATACTGGCTCGCAAAGCGAAGAGACTGCGAAAAGAGACTGGGAACCAGAATCTGCGCTCCGTCCGCGATACTGGTCTCGATCCTAAGGAACTATTTAAGCATTCGATTGTTCGCCCCACGAAGATGCTATTTCTATCACCGATCGTCTTCTTGCTGTCGCTCTATGTCGCCCTAATTTATGGGTATCTTTACCTACTTTTCACCACATTCAGTTCAGTGTTCGAGGTTCAATACGGGTTTTCTCAGGGATCTACTGGGTTGTCATACCTCGGAATTGGAGTGGGCTCTTTGATAGGTCTCTTTTGTCTAGGCGCAACATCGGACCGTCTGCTGAAATACCTGACCGCAAAGAATGGAGGCAACCCAAAGCCCGAGTACCGTCTACCTCCCATGATTCCTGGGTCTCTTTTTGTTCCAATATCCCTATTTATTTATGGATGGACAGCGTATTATAAAGTGCACTGGATTGTCCCCATTATTGGAACCTCATTCCTTGGAATCGGGATGCTGATTGCATTCGTATGGACTACTATGCTTTGAAACAATTTGATGAATGCTAACACGATTTTAACAGATGGTTGTCAGTACATACTTGGTTGATGCCTATACGATCTATGCTGCATCAGCCATGGCGGCAAACACCCTTTTCCGATCTTTGCTCGGCGCCCTACTCCCGCTCGCGGGCCCTAAAATGTATGACACACTGGGGCTTGGCTGGGGGAATTCCTTACTGGGTTTTATTGCTTTCGCATTGTGCCCACTGCCCATAGTCTTTTACATTTACGGAGAGCGCATCAGGACCAGCAAGCTATTCAAAGTGGAATTTTAGACCTGAAGTCTTTAAAGCCCTTATGAATATGTGCTTTGATCTCCTGTGCAGAGCCTGAGGTCGATACCTTCATCATTTCAGTTGCTCGCTCTATTACATGCTTTGATAAGCTTCCAAACATAAAGATATGTCGATGGTATACTTGGTTATTATTGTGCGATATTCATACGATACTATTCATACTATGCAAATGTGCAGTCATCCTTTTTCAGACCGACTATATAATTAAAGTAAATTTAGAGCATTAATGAAAATGTAAAATTCTGAGAAGTTCCATCGGTAAAGTAGATTTTATTCCAAGCATGACGATACGACTGGCGACCGAAAGGGTTTAGATATTCAAAGTGGGTGTAGACAGTAGTAGGTAGTGTGAAAGGTGGATACCTAAGGGTCAGCCTCAAGACATTGAGTGGAGCGAGCACCAAGACATCAGGCTGAGCACAGTAATTTGTCAGCATCAATAAAATGGCGTGCCCAGCTAATTTTGACTCAAATCAGACAGCTGTACCTCTCCAGATAGCTACTTGAATCTACACTGCATTTGCATTCGACGTTCAGCCGATAAAAAAAATGGATTCTACACTATCTGCACATGAGATCGGGGAAGGGCTCCCTGTTCTGATCATCCACGGGTGGCAGTTGGAGGGAAAAGCCGACGAGATAGACTTTGAGCCGATTTTCAGCAAAGCATCGGCACTTCGCCGGATCTACGTCGACCTCCCAGGCATGGGGGCCACGCCGGCGAATAATATTCAAGATTTAGATGAGATACTTCGCCGCTTGGTGCAGTTTATCGATGCGCGACTTGGAACGGAAAGATTCATCCTTATCGGCTCGTCATGTGGCGGATACCTAGCCCGTGCGATTGCTCTCAAATACAATAATCAGGTTGATGGCCTGTTCCTACGTGTACCGCTTATTGAGCCAAAAGACAGTCAACGCGACCTCGATGAGTTCAGGCCTTTGGTTGCAAATGAACAATTCATGTCGACCCTGTCGACAGAAGACCGAACGCTTCTTGGCAATGTCCTTGTCCAAACACCTGAATATGTCTCGAAACTAAAGGCAAAGTATGATGGAGTGTATACTCCGGCGGACAAAGCATCAGATCGTGCGGCATTGGACCACATTCGAGAAGATCCAGATCGATATAAGTTATCCTGTTCGCTAGATGATGCGAATGCCAAGTTCTTGGCACCCACACTCATTGTATGTGGTCGACAAGATGCGAGCGTGGGTTACCGGGACAGTCTGCGCCTGCTGGAGCTTTACCCGCGATCAACCTACGCTGTTCTTGACCGTGGTATGCATGGCCTGCCTATCGATGAGACTGGCCTTTTTGAGGCTCTTGTACGTGACTGGGTAGTCCGGGTGGAGGAATGGCGAGGTCGCACAGAGATACAATAGGTGCTCTCAATGTAGATAATCTCTATTCCAACTGCAATCCCAATAATCAAGACTGGCGGTGGAAGAGACTATTTCCTTCGTTGAGTAGAAAAGAAGAAGGAAAAATAGAGAAGAAAAGAAAATAGCAAAGGGAACGGTCCGTGATCAGCGCCGACCCCTTACTTTAAAGGTGTACCTAATTTTTAGGTTAATCACATCAAGCCAAGTCATTCTGTAGTAGGACAAGATGTGAGATGTGAGCCAGATGAGACAACTTATTTTTCATCCACGGGAATCTGCAGTGATCTACAGACGCGCCAAGCCACTCCAATGTGGGCGGTTACTAAGCACAGTCCCAAACTTCAACGTCCAATGGTAGGACGTCATATGCTGATTCCCCATGGCCGAGGTCGGGCAGAGAGTCAGGTCGGTTTTCTCTCCTGTAACCAAGGTCATGCGATTGTCCTTTCTTGCGGGGACCATTGCCGACAACTTCATACTTGAGTGTTGCGGTATGAATCTCAGATCGTGATGCCGTTTCGCCGGAGCCACACAAAGTCCCGCAAGGGGTGTTCGGAGTGCAAAAGGCGGCATGTCAAGGTAAGCACCGAATTTCCGCTTTTCGCTTTGAAACGCTTTGTTGTTGCCTCAAACGTGATCTTTCGGACAATTATGAGATAAAAGCCGTCCCTGCAAGTCGCGCGTGGCTCCCATACAAAGTCAAAATAAAATGTGCACGTGATATACTGACAAGAACGAATAGTGTGACGAAGGAGTCCCCAAGTGCGCGCTGTGCAAAAAGCGCAAGTTAGACTGCCTCTATCCGCCTGACCCTGATAGTCCAGGCTCGTCTGGGGCGAGAGATGGCTCTGAAAGTGGCTCACGCACTTCAGGCCTAGTCTTGCCAACTCGCATGTTGGAGATGCGGCTCTGGCATCAATATTTGACTTCGACATACCTCACGTTATCTCAAGATGGCCTTTCAGGTTATCATCTTTCTATTACCATTCCACAGATGGCCACTTCCCATCCTTACTTACTGGACAGTATCTTGGCGTTGACTGCACTTCACCTTGCCTCCATTGAAGTGGATAATCGTCAAATGTGGATAGAAGCTGCAATGCGCTATCAAACCCAAACATGCGCCGCATTTGGCAAGATAATACCCGAGATCACATACGAACAATATGAGCCAGCTTTTGTCGCATCTGTCTTCATCATGTTATACGCCCAGGGATTTCCCGTCATATCGGCCGAGACTCATTCTGATGCTCTTTCGAAAGTTTTGGAAGTTCGCACATTAATTTCAGGATGTGCTATGCTTTTCACAAAACTCACAGATCTCGGAATGGAGGGCGAGCTGGGAGGTTGGCTTTCGACGCCTGACACAGAGGAGACCCTAGAACCAAGGGCTCAAAATAGTGGGTAAGATCATATTTCCTTGTGCAGTGAACATCGGGTCATTATTCTGACATTTTATTCTACAGTCATGTAAAAATTGAAGATACAAAAAAGCTATTCGACCTACACAAGTAAGTCAAGGAAAATAGTATCACAAATGGCGCATCTAATCAATTACAGGAATATTATGCGTTCCCTCGATGGGCTGGAAACAATGATAGAGTCCAATACATCTACAAGTCGAACGTTGTTCAAAGCAACATGGCAATTCCTGCATCAGGCCATCCAGCCGTGGCCTAAAATCGGTGCCCATGGTGGGGTCATAGCATGGCCTCTTTTTATCGCCGAAGAATTTATATCATTGGTACGAGAAGGTGACTGGCTAGCTCGCATTCTCTTCTTGCATTATGCCAGTGCCATGCGCCTTGTGTCTAATCGATGGTATGTTCGAGACTGGGGACGGCGGCTTGTTCACGCGACCGTGCAACCGCTTGAAGAAATTCCGCCAATGTGGCGAGATACTATAGCTTGGATGAAAGAAGGCATCGAAACTGATCAAGCTACATTGGCCTATATAAGTATCGATACAAATTAATGCTCTCAAACTTTGCTTCTTGTTTGAAATGAATGAAAAATAAACCTTAATACGGCACTAACAGCGGTCGCTACTTACCTAGGTAGAGCTTGAATGAGTTCATCAAGTGCTCTAGCTCCACAATGTGTCTTAAATTCTTAATCATCAACAAAGCTTGTCACATTCTTTGAATGAGGAATAATCTCCTTCAGTCCCTTGATCTCCCTTATATTAGATGAACCCGACATATAGAATGCTTCAAGTGCATCGACTTGCTTATCCCAAATCCAGTTCCGTCCCCTCTGGTATCCTCGTATGCACAAGTACTCCAAACTCGGAGGGAGGGCGTCGGGAAGCATGACCGGGTCTTGCCTTCTATCTGTATTGCCAACTCCTCTAGCAAGATACAGCAGACACCCGATACCCAAGCTTAGCCGTTTCAAAGCATGAAAGTCTCTCAACGAGCAACTTATTCCCAGTAAGGGTCGAATAAACAGTGCTCTTTCATCTTTATTCTCATCCAAAGAGAGTTGCGCTGCATGACTTTCGAACACTTTGTCGGCAAACCGATAGGCATAGCCTCTTTTTAAAAACCACATGTCTTCCTCGGCGTCGAGATCCAGAACTTCAAGTGTATTCTTGTGTGGGAAGAGAGAAAGGATCAAAACACTGATATTGAATAAGCAAAACGATTCCACCGGTGGAGACCGGCCACCAAAACTGTATTGAAGTTCTCGTAGGGCCTTGCAAGACTGAACAATACAGGCAAGGTAGGTCGCATCGAGTACGCAGTGGTTGAGATAGATTTTGGTAATGTTTGATGATCTAGCATTTGATGAGCCCAGAGCTAGACGTGGGATACAATCTTCATCCTCTCCAAAAGTATCTGTACTTATGGATTCAATTGATGGGAGGCGGTCAAAAAGTGCCAAGCAGTCAATAAAGTCTATATGAATATAGGAACGGCCGTCAGGGTACTGCTTCCACTCATCGGGTATGATGTATACCCTGCGAAGATTCTGCAGGCATGGAAAATTGTTTGGGTATGTATTGATACGATTCAGAAACAGATCGAGAGGTAGTTGACGATTTGAGCGTTGAGGCGGTTCCTCTTCGGATTCGTAGAATTTCTCGTATGATTTAAAGGGCTGTGTCATTGCTAAAGCCTCAAGTCTAGGCGAAACCGAGATGATGATCGCCGTCAATGCCTGCGTGATATAATCTCCTAGAACTTCAGAGGGACTTTTTGTCGTTGTAGCGCTAAATTGGTATGAGTAATTAGTATCTTCTAAAACTTAGATAGATTCCTTACGATCTTAAAAGCGGAGAATAACTTTCATGATAAGGACCATTCACGGTCTTTTGCATCAGCATGTTCATCACAGCACTTTCTTGTGAACCGAAAAACCCTGCTCGCTGCACAGCCTTGCGGATGAGTTCCAGCTCCCCCGTGCTCAGATTCCGCTGCTCTTCTCTTTCAATATAGGCAATGTCCCATCTAGGCTTCCAGCGTTGCTCTATTTCACGGACATAGTAGCCCAGGCTAGGCTTTTTAAGGATGTCCATGAGCAGATCAAACGTCATATTAAGATTTTCGTCTTCGGGATAGACACATATTCGATAAAGGCGCTTGCGTTCTTTCATATCGCATAGAGTGTGTAAAAGACGACATGACTGCGACATGGCAGCCAAGTCATGCATTGAGAACACATGAAAAATGATTTTATTATAAACTTCGACAGGGATTGATATTGGCGTCATCGTGATTCCGTAGAACTGTCTGGCTTTTGCCGAGGTTGAAGTAGTTGTTGGGATTTTGGCTTGAAGGCTGCAAGTTCATCTGGTCTTTCATAACGTGCGGTTTGTGCCCCACCCAAACTTAAATTTGAAAAACTAGCCAAAGTACGGTGTACTCAGCCCCAAGCCTGATGAGGCTCGGAAAATAGGACTGGTACGAGGACATCAGAGCATTAGAATCAGACCTGCTGCACTCATTACAGTCCATCCCTGAGTATTCTTGTCATGGCACCAGCGCATGGTAATGTTGGGGGGTTTTTTTTTTTTTTTTTCAAATGGGTCAATGGGCCATTGTCGTTCGTCCATATGGCGAAACAATGCTCAAACACACTATACTCACACCATAAAAAAAGGCTTTATACATCCAATTAGATCTTATATCATGCAAACAATCTTGTACTAGGCATCAAGATGTAGAAAATATAATCATATGTCAAGTGGCCGTAGTTAATCCCCACCCTATTGTTACATCGGTCGCTTTGAAAGGGGAATGCCAAATACATACCCAAACGGGCTTAGGGTAGAGCCATATTTCGCCCCAAAAGCACTTCAATGTTGAGTCTATGGCGACTCAGTTGGAGTCGCTATATATCATCTTGAATTACTCATATAAGTACACAGCTATTGTGAATTATCTATCTTTTACTGAAATCATGTGAACATTTCTTTGGTATCCAATCCACCGCAACCTCCTCAGTGAGACTAGATAGTGTTGCCTGTTCATTCAATATCACCTGCACAGTCATCATCATGCATACGTACTATTGCAATGTTCAAACATAGGCGCCATCGGGCTAATAATATTCGTCTATGTGGAGCCACGCCGTAAATTGGCGTCCTCTTTGCCCCTACCCCCAGGCCCAAATCCATTGCCAATAATTGGGAATCTTCATCAAGCTCCGAAGGCCTTTGGTTGAAAGACCTATCGCGAATGGAGCAAGGAGTATGGGCTGATTGTTAACATCAATATGCTTGGGCAGTCCGTCATCATTTTTTCCACAACCCAACTGGCCCACAACTTACTAGCAAAGGGGGGCGCTACATTTTCAGGCCGACCGCGTCTCTTTGTAATACCTATACCTATGCTCTCTAATTTAATCCATGACTCCAGCTAACCAGAGCGACAGTTAGCCACAGAGCGGGCATTGAAAGGTCTCAATATTCTCATGATGAATTACACCGAGCAATTCCGACATCATCAGCAGTTGCAAGTTTCAGTGTTAAATGCCACCCCGGCAGCATATCTTCCATTCCAGGCCATGGAGTCACAACAATTACTACGCGATCTACCAGAAAACGCAGGTGGGGTCAGGGGCTTGTTTTCAGGGAGATTCCCACCGCACAACAGCTAGTATTTACACACTGCTACGTGCTTTTCGTATTCAAAACGACGATCATCCGGTACTTCGCGCTGTTGTAGAACTCAATGATGAGTTCATAGACTTCATCAAAGTTGGCTCACACATAGTTGATCAATTCCCCGTGCTCAATACCCTGCCTCATTTCCTAGCTCCCTGGAGGAGCAAGGCCGAGAATCATTATACAAGAAAGTATAATCTACGAGATGAGAATTTTTGACGAGGTCTTGATTCCAACGCCTGGAATATGTCAAAACAACTTAAAGACACGGTTGAAAACACTGGTCTCAATATGCCTCTGGATGAGTTGGCATTTGAACTTGGTACTATGATCGATGCCGCGCTGGATGGTATTACAGATACTTTGATCTGGTTCATCGTAGCTTGCACTACACAAAATCAGGAATTTGTTTCCAAAGCCCGTGAGGAGCAAGATAACGTTGTCGGACATGACCGGCTCCCAGCCTCAGATGATAAGCCTCAATTGCCATACATCGATGCTATTGTCGAAGAGCTATTCCGTTGGCGTCCCTTTGGTCCGGAGGGAATTCCTCATTTAAACAAAAAAGAAACTATCTACAACGGCTATAGGATTCCCGAAGGGTCCATCATTATACCTAACGTTTGGACAATTTCTCGTGAGGGGGATGTCTTTGGTCCCAACCCAGATGATTTCATCCTAGACCGTTGGCTCGAAGTGGACCGTAAAACGCTCAAATCTCTTCCTCCCGCTATTTTCGGCTATGGGAGAAGGGCATGTCCTGGGCGGTTCTTCGCTCGCAATGTCATCTGGATTATTGTTGCTCAGCTGCTATGGTCTTTTGATATTAAGGCTGGCTCATCAGAGGAGACAGGAGAGGCCATTCCTATTGATCCTCATGGATATACAAGTGGCATTGTTCTGAGGGCTTTGCCCTTCAAAGCTTCGTTCACTCCGCGTGGACATTGGGTGCGTGATATTATTGCCAAGGATGGTGATGCTTATAGCATGGATCATGCGGCGATTCTTAACAAAATTGGAGGTGAGTTCGCCAAAGTATAATTCATTTAATGACAGAGTAGCTCCCCGAGGAATTCAAGTTGGTCGATATGGAGGATTGGCGGGGGTCTACAAAGGGGTACATGTCTTTATTTGGGTGTAATTAATAATATATGGGCTCGAATTATTTCTGTCGAGAGAAAAAAAAAAAAATCGGACAATTTCTATCTCTGTATTAGAATGTATGATGAGTTCAATCATGATGAATAATCCATGGTGCCGTGCAAGTGATAAGGTTCAGCCATTCCCAATACACTGTACGCGCTCATCGCTCGATGTGGGGTCGGACCCCATAAAAGCAGGGCTCGTGGGCTTGATAACATTGGACTACGCTTATCTCTTCCGCGTGACCGCAATACTTTTGCCGAACTCCCGAAGATTGCCAAGTTTATTTCTTTCAATTCCCTAGATTGATCATCGGGAGTGACAGAACGATCTGGAAAAATTTGTCGGGCAACAGGGCTTGTTGTACTCGGCACGTTATGATGCGCCAAGAGCCACCGGGCAAGACGGATATGGAGAAACAGGTAAGAGCCAGCCACACTCATGCTTATCTGTACATTCCATAGAGTGTACGCCGAAATACGAATCTGATCAATATGCTCCTGGCAGCCCTGGCTACACTCACAGTCTCCCGCGAATGCCGGGGATATCACTGCTGATCCACCCCGGACCTGGTTGTACAAGATCAGGGCTGTGTTGCAGCAAAACAGAGTTGGATTCTTGGTTTTCGTGTCATTGTTATTTTTGGTGATAAACTTGCCGAAAGTTCAAACCTCACCGTTGATTTCTGCAATCCCAAACAAAGACGGGAGCCTCGGTTTAGGCGAGAGGATAGAGGCTGGCAAATTGGGAGCCGTTGCCAGCGAGAGCGCAATCTGCTCTCGTCATGGAACCGACATGCTAGAAAATGGGGGTAATGCCGCGGATGCTGTAAGTCCCGCTTAATTTATTTTCCTTTCAAATCCAAAGCAGAGAACTAGGGCTAACTGTGTTTGTAGCTGGTCGCTACGGAACTTTGCGTCGGAGTTGTGGGTGCGTTTGCTCTTATAGATTTAATAGCCATTCATACTAAACGAATTCCCAGCAATGTATCATAGTGGAATAGGAGGTGGTGGTTTTGCGCTAGTTAGGGCCCCAGATGGCTCCTACGAGACGATCGATTTCCGAGAAACTGCACCAGCAGCAGCATTTGAGGAAATGTTTAGAAACGATACACAAGCAGCGGTCTACGGAGGCTTAGCAAGGTAGGTACTCTCTTCTATGTCATCGAATACACTACTGACAAAAAGAAAAAGTGGAGTACCTGGTGAACTGCGCGGGTTAGAATATCTTCATCGGAAGTATGGCTCTCTTTCATGGTCAACCGTCATGCAACCAGCTATTCGGACTGCTCGTGAAGGATTTCCTGTGGGAGCGGACCTAGTCCGATATATGGAGAGCGCTGTGGGTACTGGTGAAGATTTCCTTTCGCTCGATCCGACCTGGGCTATTGACTTTGCTCCTAATGGTACTCGACTGGGCCTGGGAGATATCATGACCCGAAAGCGGTTAGCAGACACACTTGAGAAGATCGCGAATTATGGCCCAGACATTTTTTACTCAGGCCCGATTGCTGAGCATATGATAAATGCCGTGCAAAGTGCAAACGGAACAATGGACTTGAAAGACCTAGCCAAATATTCGGTCGCCATTCGAGATACAGCGGAGATCGAATATCGCGGATATACAATTACAAGCACTATCGCACCATCTAGTGGCGTTGCTGCGTTAAGCATCCTAAAAATTCTGAGTACTTACCCAGACTTCTTCTCTGATGAGAATACCGTGAATCTCAGTACGCACCGTATGGACGAAGCAATGAGATTTGGATATGGCCAGGTAAGATCGTATTCTGAGTTTGCCTCGACATTCTCCACTCACTGAAATGAAATTTGCAGAGAACGCAAATGGGTGATCCAAATTTTGTTCCTGGAATGTCCGATTACGAATATAAGATGCTGAAGCAATCTACCGTGGATGAAATTCGGGCCAAAATATCCGACAGTCACACACTAAACATCTCTGCGTATGACCCTGATGGCATTGAGAGCTTGAACACGTAAGAATCTGAACCCTTGGAAAGATAATCGCCCGCAACATCCAGCCCTCTGCAAGACTAATCAGGATACTAGACCGGGAACCTCTCATATTGCTGCAGCCGATCACTCCGGGCTTACCATTTCCGTGATAACGACTATCAATCTTCTCTTTGGAAGTCGTCTGATGGTTCCAGAAACCGGAGTCATCATGAACAATGAGATGGATGGTAAGCGAGAATCATACAAAGAAGAACGATTGTGCCAGAATCAGAATTGATAATTTATACTAGACTTTTCGATTCCCGGATCATCCAATTCATTTGGATACATTCCTTCTGAGACGAATTTCATTCGGCCTGGGAAACGACCTCTGTCATCCAGCACACCTGCCATAGTCACGGGCCCGGACGGTCTTGTCTTTCTAGTTGCTGGCTGTGCAGGCGGCAGTCGTATTATCACAGCCACCGTTCAGAATATTATCAATTCCATTGACCAGCGCCTGCCCGCGGCCGAGGCTCTTGCAAAGCCCCGTCTGCATGATCAGTTGGTTCCTAACCAGGTGGTCTTCGAAGTGACCTACGATAACTCGACTGTCGCATTTATGGAAAGCAGAGGGCATAATGTCACTTGGATTATGTCGGCTCAAAGCACTGCGCAGCTGATTCGCATTCTTCCCAATGGGACCTTTGACGCTGCTGGCGAACCTCGTCAACTGAACTCAGCCGGGTATTCTGTATAGCGCGAGATGATCAATGAATGCACAAAGAAATAGAACACGAACTTTACGTATCATGGCAAACAAAATCATACCAAGTCTAGTCCCTATTGTAGGTAGCTCCCCCAGCCAAATGATCGCCAACTGGTGGATCGTCTTCCTTCCCGTCCGCGATAAGAGCTATCAACTCGGTGGTCCGTGCATCTTCAATTGGACCGCGGAGTGCATTTTCCCCTTGGTTGCGCAGCTGAAACTCTCATTGATTCGAGCTATTCAAGCGACTGCACTCCTTAATGTTGCTTGTCTGGTTTCTGCATTTTTTTTTTCAATTTATTTAGATCTCCTCTCGTTTACCTACTTCCCGTCATCCAACCGCTCCTCCTGAAGTCGCTGCTCACTCAAATCACCGCGTCGCGGGCAATGCCAAAGCTGCATGCTGGAACTTTTGGGAGTTCTGAACCCCAGGACAATGGAACTCTCTGGTACTTTCGAGACCCTCTATGTCTCTTTCTCTCATTTAATTTAAACCTAATTCTTTAGCTCAATAGATCGACGTTGAACCCTTCGCCGTCACCGACCCTGCCCAATGCAATTCGCGTATTCCCATAGCTCGCATTAGACAAGCTGAAGAAGAAAAGACAAAGACTCAACGCTTGGGAAAATGACAACGACCGACCGGATTGCCATAATTCCTCCACCTCCCAGTCAAGAGATTTCTTCATACAGACCGTTTCCAGAGGAGGTGGAACGAATATTTGACGAGATTTTATCTGAGGAGGCAAGCTTCATGTCCATGGATGACTGGGACGTACCCGATGTTGCTGCCAGCAGTGAAAACATTTCTAAGCTGTCGTACCCCTCTACCCCTTCCTCTCATAGAAAAAAGCCCTCGGTCTCCTCACCTCACTTTCCCCCCACCCACACCTCCACCAAAACACACACAAGCAAGATGGGTCCACGACGTCAGAGGCGATCAGCCACCAGGAAGATTACGAGGGTACACATTGCGAATGATAGTGAAGAAGACCAAGATTCAGAAACAGAGAATCAGATTGTCGCTCAGCAGGACATGTCGAAAGGGACCGATACGGAAAGCAAGTCTCCAGTCGATGCAACTGAGAGCAACGGCCCATCTTCCCAAGGACCATCACACCAAGCATTCTGCAATAGCGTTGATGAAGATGAAGAAGTTGTGGAAGGCAATGCTGCTGACAAGGCCGAGGAGGATATCATCTTCGCATCAGTCGGTTCGGCTGGGCGGGATAAAGTTTTTGACTTCATTTTTGCCAGTCAATTCATAGCAGAAGCCACTCAGCCAGTGAGACGCTCCGCCAGACGCCAATTTACCAGTGATTTACGCAAAAAAGCCATTTCCACTGGCATGTCCGACGAGGCTGTCTATGGCTTGATTCATTATGTGCGCCGCATCTATCTGAGGTTTGCCGGTGTGGACGCCCAAACGCTGTCTGATTATGATGACGACATTCCATTCGGCGAGGAGATCGATGACCCCCCCGAGAAGACATCTATCCGGTCCAAAAGTCGCAAGAGGAGTTTGCGAAATTCTGATCCCACAGAGGAAGCAAAGAAAAAAAAGCTGAAGAAACGCCACTCCAGACAGTCTGACGTTTCGGTACAGCCATTACTTCCTGATGAGGTCGATCAGATTCCCCCTGATCCTTTAACGCAACAGACAACTGGAATGCAAGATGCAGATGAAGGTAGCTTGAACCATGATGTGCACAGGCCTGACGATTCTCCTGGGTGTCCTGATCACGTCCCTGGGAGCTTGGTGAAGACCCCAAGCGATGGCAAGCGGCGGTCAAAGAGCATTGACTTGAATTTTTCCCACCTCAAAAAATTACCAACTGCGTCCACTGCATGCAAGCTCCATGACAATGAGTCACATCCCGACAAGAGCCCATCTGTGTGCAAGGAAAGAACATCGACGAAGCCAGCCCACCTTGAACCTGAAGCCAAAAATGTCAATACTCAAACGCCTACGCGCAAACTAAGATGGTCGAATGATTCACCGCGATCAGATTCCGATATCAACTCTGACATTGATTCCCCATCCGAACGGCGATCTTCATTGAGAATTGCGAAGCCTATCGTGAAGACTGGTCCTCGTTATCTACAGTACCCACCGGAGAAGGTCACCGCCCACTCTCTTTCGATAAGCCCTGAGCCGGTAACGCGGAAGACAAAGACTCATACTAGACGCCACTCGACCGGTGTCTCCCTGGTCAAGTCGGAAGCGCAGGCTGAGAGGGCCATGAGCTCCCCCCGGGCCACCGAAAAGACAGTACGAAAGAATGAAAACCGAACCGACAGTTCAGCCAATCTTTCCCATGTCGAGTCTTCATCAGATGTGGAAATCACGCATGTTTTACCGAGGGGCCGTGGAAATACAATTCAAAGGCAGAAAGTTAATCCTAGGAGCTATCCAGTGCAGAAACCTCGAGTTCTCGGTCAAAAGGTTAGGGGCCTTGTTCACACATCTCCACTGCGAATGGCGAACGCAACAGGGAAGGGGGGAAAAACTACTGAGAGCCCCACCGCAACATCTGCTCACATTGATTCTTCATCAGACGTGGAGATCACTTGTGTTTTACCAAAAAGTCCTGAACAGATAGAAGGAAAGAAGAGCAAGCATTCCAGAGGCCATTCATATGAAACTCCTGATGTCAACTTTCAAGAGGACACCCGCACTCTTCAAAATTCTCCAGGGGCAACGGAGAGCGCAACGAGGAAGAGGGGCAGATCTAGTGAAACCCAACCACCTAAGTCTCCACACGTCAAGTCTCCTTCTGATGGGAAAAGCAAGCAGAATCCTCTGCGCGGCTTCCCAAGAATGACAAACGAAAATAAAGCTCGAGGAGGCAGCCCTCCAGGACAGCCAGCTCACGCTCAGGTTCGGCCAGACCAAGTAACCGTTGAAATTCCCGCACAGAAGCCCGATAAGGTAAGCGGGAAAGACAAAAAGGCAAAACGGAAAAAGAAGAAGAAGGCAGAGAACTCCCAGAAACGAAGAGAAAGAAGACTCAAAAGGAAAAGACGGAAGTCCGAACCGTCTATCGATATGGCTGAAAGACCATCCACACCTCCTGCCCAATCAAGTGTTCAAACCTCGATACCATCCACACCGGCCTCGAAGGAATCAAAGAAGAGTGGGAATTCTCCTCGATACGGGAAGCTTTCTTCCAACCCAGCTGAGTGGAACATGGATTTTTGATAACCCGTGATTCACCAGGGGTGACCCCCAGTGATGAGGTGAAGTCTAAATACTTTAAGTCTGCTTCTGCTGTTAATTCTTCTGTTCGAATTGATCATTCCTCCTCTCTTGCTTTGAGCGACAAGGATGCTGCAAAGGATGCAACTAAGCTCCCCGGGGAGTCTGACTTTTCCCCCAAATTTTTCATGTCCGATTCAACTTTGAGTGATGTTTCCAGCGACATTGACTTCGATGATGAGATACCCGTGTTACCACCTACCCCGGCGAGGAGCCCTGTAAAGAGTCCCGCAAAGAGTCCTTACTTCGTCAATGTCTCTGAACCTCCTGTGACACCAAAACCATTGACTAAACGAGAACTGTGTGTATTACCTGACGATCGTAAGCTTTTGCGACCTAAAATCCCGAAGACATCACATTATTTCCCGAAAGTACCGCGCGATCCCGAGTCTTGTCTCCCTTTTCCTGCGATCGATTGTCCGACCTTTGGCCTTGTCCAGGAGCAGTTAGCTCATGAGCCATTCAAATTACTCATTGCTACGATCTTTTTAAATCGTACGCGGGGCGAAGTCGCCCTGCCAGTTTTGTTTCAAGTGTTCGAGCGCTATCCGACCATAGACTCTATGGCTGCCGCAGATGAATCTGAACTTGTATCCTTGATCCATCGCCTCGGCTTCCAGAACCAACGGGCTCGGAAGTGCATTGCTATGGCAAAAACTTGGCAAATCAACCCGCCGGTGCCAAATAAACGCCATCGCCGAATTCACTATCCTCGAAAGCTAGATGGCCGAGATGTTGGCCCAGATGAGACTCTGGATGATGAAGACCCACGATCGGCATGGGAAGCTGCTCATCTCCCCGGTGTCGGTGCATATTCCCTAGATAGCTGGCGCATATTCTGTCGGGATGAACTACGGGGACTGGCTAAGGACTGGCAAGGAGCCGGTGCTACAGCATATGGATTTGTTCCGGAATGGAAATCGGTATTACCCCAGGATAAAGAATTACGTGCATATCTGACCTGGCTGTGGCTCAAGGAGGGCTGGGTCTGGGATCATCACACAGGCGATCTCACCGCGGCCAGTGACAAGACACTCCGCGCTGCACGAACGGGCGGCGTGGCGCACGAGGAGAATGGGAACTGGGTCCTGGAAACTTCGCCTGTCAAAAAGGCCGCGAATGGACTGCATGCGGAGAACTAAGCCATATCCTTGGTCTATCTTCTGTATCAATGGTGTTTGTTTCTTTTTCTTTCTTTCTTTCTTTCTTTCTTTCTTTCTTTCTTTCTTTCTTTCTTTCTTTCTTTCCCCTCTATCTCTCTGTCACCATGTGTTTTGTTAATGTGATACCCTCGCATCCTACTCTAGTAGTTGCACCTTGATAATAAAATAATTTCCTCCCCCCTTTGATACTGTCAGATCTTTATTTGCCTACATGTTCAAGTCTTCGCTATGTCACAGCTCAAGCGTGAAATATTCCCCGAATCTTCTCGAAATATTTAAGTTTGTTCCCACCAGTTTCAGCCTTGACCCCTTGGGCTTCCATGCAGCAACCTCCACGTCAGTTTAAGCGGGGCTCATTTGTCGGTCTGTTCACCGCATTGGAACCTTCTCGCTCTCTTCTCCATTTCAACCCTGCATTGTGCCTGGCGCATGCTTCTTTCCCAGTCTTATCCTTTGATTCTGCGTCCAGTCTTATCTTATAAACATACTCAAGAACAAAACTACAATTGAAACTCTCGTATACTGGAAATGCCGGGGTCGTTCCCGCTGGGCGATCGACGCAAGCGCTGACTCCAAGCCGGCTTCCCCGTGACCAGTTAGAATCCACGACACCCTAAGCGCCAGGCATCACAGCACACGCGCTGGCCATCTCGTGGAAAATCCAAAAATAGGCACTTGATCTTTCCCCTCACTGGCAACAATCCTTCTGTCTCCCAACGAGGGGCCTATAAAAGCACAGACGACAGTAAAAACGGAGCCCGATGAACCAGCGGGCCCCAGGGCTTGAAGGGATCCACCTCGTGCGGCTGTGATTTCTCTCGAGCCAGCCATGTTTTTCCCGGTAAGACCAAACAACACCGATAGGACCCGAAAGCCCAAATCCACCAAGAACTGGAAAGAACGTCCCAAGCGATCCTCGCAACTCTCCCAGGTTCGGCCCTCCCGCACGTCAACCAAGGATCGCGACCCCGAAGAACCACTGGCTCGTTCCTCCGCCTCCGTCTCGACTTCGCACAGTGACCCCCCACGTCGGTCCTCGATGCCAGGCATCGACGCTACAACCCGATCGGAGACCGCCTCTTTCCTGGAATCGAGGACGAGTCTGCCGTATCCTACTTTCTCCAAGGCCCACAGCAAAGAAGATGTCCGCAAAGCCAATATCCCCACACCGGACCCGACCGACCTTACGGAACAGCAGGAAGATGGGAAGGAGAATGGAACCAGCCACCAACGCACCGAGAATCACCATGCCCCTCCGAGTCCACCCTTGACGGGCCTGGATCAACCATCCTCCCGTAAAGGCACCCCAGTCGAAGAACAGGAGGAGAAAGAGAAGAGCTCGGACAAATCCAAGTCGAAGAAAACAAACATCAAAATCCGGACAGAGGTGAATCGCTCATCCTCTAGTCTTCGCTCCAAGAAGGAAGATGGAAGTAGGACTAGCAAGACCATTCGAGCGGAAACCCCCAGGTCCAAGTCTTCGAAGACTGAGAAGACTGAGAAGACTGAGAAGGACTCATCGTCACCTCGACCCAGCCACAAATCCTCGAAGATCAAAGTGTCGTCCGAAGATAAGAAGCTTCCTAAACGATCTAGCAGATCTACAATGTCCCCCTCGCGATCAAATGTAACAATTCGAGATGTAGGCGTTGAATCTTTGAATGGGTCGGATGCCACATCTATTGCGCCAAACCAACAGTACACGGTGCCCCGGAAACCGACCTCGCCGCCAGTCAAACCCCCATCGCGTACACAAAACCGGTCGGCCATGTCCCATCGTCATACTCCCAGCGACGAATCTATCGAGTATGGAAGGCATGTCCCACCTGGCCCAGCTTTTGGGGCCCCGCCACCGCCTCCTCCCCCTCCGGTGGTGCCCATGACTATTCCAAGAGTAGACTACTTGCTCCAAAACGGTGGCCTCGACCATAAAGTTGCGCGGACCTTGCTTACTGGACCACATGCGACTGACCCTTTCGCTCAATCAGCTACTCAACCTCAACAAGTTGCCGCTAGGCTATTCGACCCATATAACCGACTCCTCGATGACTATCAGAAAGTGATGAGCAAGAGCGGATCTCTGGCTGTGGCAACAGGATATCGTTCAGTTGCGCGACGTCTCTTAGATCGTCTAGAGGCTGTATTTGCACGCGATATTTCATCCGAGCCATGCAACTGTGTGATTTGTGAACAAAACGACCAAGAAGAACGCCCGGACGGAGTGAGCTGGGGTGAGGTCCTAGAGCTTGTTTCTGGACGCCGAGAGCTACCTGTTTGGCCCCCGTTTGTCATGGCGCCCACTTCCGTCGACTCTGGCGTGGCAGCAGAGGAGCATGTCCCGATGCAGAAGCTTGATGTTGACGTGCCAGAGGAGTATCGCGAGCACTTTATCCGCCAATCCCGCAAAACCAAGGTCGCCGTAGACAAATGGCTTTCGGAGCAAAATGATCAATCCAGCAGTGCTGCTCCTGAGGAGGTTGATGATGAGACTTTGACTTTTGCCATGTTGACCCACCTTGAATCGTTCCAGCGTCCCTTGTTCTGCTCCATTCTTGGTATCACTTCTTCAACTCCTGTTCCGAAGTCCGGTGATGAAAAACCTCGACCTAAACCCTCCGCATTAGTCTCTTCATCTTCAGCTATCCAAAGACTTTACCGCTTATCCTCTCTTCCTCGTGATCCGGAGACGGCCATGTTCATGCTGAACCACCCCGAATTGCACCACGTCTTAGCGACTCTGTCCGCCATCAGTGATGATGAATGGGAGATCCTCATATCTGGCCGATTTGATGGGTTCCTTCGCAGCGGTGCAGAGGATATACCGTACAACTCCAACCACCGCTGGAGTGGCAGCCGTTCCAACACACCATTCACCCCTGGAGGAATTTCTCGTGGCCCAACTCCCAACTACATGGACGGCAGTTTCCGCCCTAGCAGCCAGCCCAATGGAGGGCCCCCGTCACCTGCAGCTCACGGCGGACCGATCGCATTGGACGAGGATACAGAAATCGCCGCCTTGGCAGAGATCGAGCGGGACATCTTCCTGGGCATGGAAGCCCTCGAAGATGCATTCGAAGCTCTACATCACAAAGCCGAGGTTGTCAGACGCGCACTCCGCGAGCGTGGCGCTGGATTATCAGTCGCCAATCAGAGCCGACGTGGCTCGTTCGTCGAAGCACGCATGGGTACACCCTTCTCTGCAGTCGACGGCTGGGGAAGCGGCGATGACGAATTCCTGGATGACGACCGCTCTCTAGCGCCCGACGACTCAGCGAGCAATATCAGCTCCAACCGCCGACGTAGACCGAAGAGACGCACAGAGCGACGTACACCAGCCCCAGTCGAGGAAGAAGATGAAGAAGAAGATCTTCATGCTGGTCGCCGTGAGCGCAACTCAAGGCGCCGATAATTTTATCGCAATCTTGAATTTTCCGGCCTTACAATTCGTTACGGGATTTGAAAATTTTCATGCACGATGGATATATTGTTGCATCTGGCGCTCCTAGTTGATGAACCGATGATACCCACTCGCCACTTCACGGCACATTTCATACGTTTGCCAGCAGTTCCATACTTCTGGCTTCTCTTTATCCCCCTCGATCTCCATGCTTTTGGCGCCCCTGCTTTTTATGATTGATGATAATGCCATAAGTCGTACCATACTTTTTCTTTCCCCATCACCATCTTTGATTCATTCTCAAGGCTTCATTTCGTTCGAGGCTTAGCTGAATCTATCCAATCGGCCAGAGATTGGTATATACTGAATATTATTCCTTCACCCTCAAACATCTTTTCCACTTCTAGTAAGCTGAACGGTAATTTCTTTCTTTATTTTTATTTTTATTTTTTTTTATTGGAATCGTCAGGCGACATCCTGTCGATCATAACCATCAGATTGCGGGACGAGAAGCTGAAGATTTTGAAAGCCTTTGCTGGGCAGAATCAATTTTGATCAGTGCGGTTGAAGACTATGTACATAGTATATACTACACTGAGAACGTAGCATTGACTGCTACACTATTGGAATTCCCTCGCAGAGCTAGGGATTCTTGTTCATCAGACAATCTGTTCTCTCGATCATGATAATGCCCGATCGAATGCCTTGATGGAGTACGGAGTAACGATCAGATCAACCTTGGAAGATACAGACACTTGGTGCTTTATTTTGCTAATGGAATATTATACCTGGCATGGTACCTGGCGAAACATTTGAAGCTCGTGTCGAGGTCAGGGAGGATGTTTCAAAGTTTTCAGATACGGAATACGTTCTGCTATCAAGGTAAGCAATGCCAAGTTGGCGGTTCAAGAAAGTTCGTGGCAATCCTGTATGTGATGCTTGGCTGAAGGACCCCAAAAGTGGGGTGCATGCACGCGTCTTGGCATACCTAGCAATCTTGAGCGCATCATCGAGATAGCTATGACCTTGGTATCAACCATGGATACACCGTATGCTCCACCTCGACAGGATCACTGGAGAGCAAGATGATCACCAGTGGGGTGTCACGTCTGCACTCAGTGCATGTGCCCGTATAGTACCGGATGGTCGATATGTAGATCCTACAGCTTCAACTTGAAGTGGACCTTCTATCGACTGTTGAATTTACTTGGGCAGATAATCTTGTGTCTGATTATTGAAAAAGCGTCATTGTGATCGCCGTAGTAATCTCTTTGCGGAATCATTTCCCCCTCGAATAATTTCTTTGCCCACCGTAGCTTGAAGCAATAGTGTCATTTAGCCTATTCAGCGGGTTCAAGCGTCGAACTTTATATGGTGACCCACGAGTTGATTTAGGTATAATGGATAAACCGAAATGAGTAACTGGTCCAATTTAGAGATCTGCTCTACATGTGCATGATGCAGTATCTTGGTCATGGCTTCCGATTTGGCCAATGGTTACGGATCGATTACCCCTGAACAGCCGCCGAGCTAATCTTTGTGGCTGCTTGTAATTTCGCCAGGGCTGTTTGATTCTTGGGGCCACCGACATCTGGAAAGCGGACTAATCTTCCAATGTTTAAGTGATCCCAGTTCTGGCAGCTCATCCGACACTATGCACACTTTACACGCTCTATACTCTCCGTATAGAGAGTACAGAGTACACAGTTTCGATCAGCGATTCTTGACGGGGTCTGCTAACTAGATCAGGCAGGTAGACGGGAACAAGCGTTTGCCCAGTGAGTTTGGATCTTGGATATCTGAACCATGGATTTGAGGGGGTTTGGGCGGGTCGGCATTGCTGAATCTCGTTCCCCCTATTGTGGCACGGAAGAGAGAATTAGGTTTCTACAGGTGTCGAATCCCAGTCTATTGAGCATGGCTTGGGTTGTGCTCCCGCTCAATACCATGGCCTTGGGATTGCCATGTGCGCAGCTTGCCCCGTTCGAAGTCACATCGTGGTGTGGAGACATCTTCTCGGGGTTCACATTCCACCTAGAACACACCGGGAAAATCGACAGAGCGTCTGAGAGCGATGCTCAAGGAATGAACCCCGGGAGTAATCTTGCGCAAGCTAGCAGAGTCATCTAGATTAATTGATCGCTGCTAGCGGCTCTCGCAAGGAACGATGGCACTGCATAATCATCCTTTGGTCTGGGTTTTGTTGATCGGATTCATGCCGCGTTCCACTCACACACTAGGACTGCCTTGATGGTGCCCGCCCATCTTAGCCTTTTTTTAGGGACATTTCATTCATTCTAGATCCACGGCACATGGCACTTATGTGTCTCAGGTTTGCTGGCTGGACCGTTGATCAACGCCACACTGACTTCCACTCCAGGCTTCAAACTTTAATGTGCAAGAGTGAAAATTCAGCGCTGTGTATTTTTGAGAACCGGGGAAATCGTATTAACCGGCTATTGGGGAGTTAGCGATCCTGTGCGAGGCTTGAGCCTCTATTCTTCCCCCAATACCAGACGCGTGTTGCGACTTCAGATCCAAAAGCAAGCTGCGGAAGTTTCAGGCGTCCCAAGCAAGCCGGGAACTCCGCGCCGTGGGCCTGTCGGTGTGTTTATGCTTGGCGATGTCCAGAGTGGATCGTTTCTCCCCCCAGTGATACCGCTGCCCACATCAATATTACATGATTACCAGCCTCTCTACCAGTCAAATCCCCGCGATCGACACTGGTTCTGAAAATTCTAATTCGAATGGCCACATGTGCCCTCAATTCAGGGCCGCATATGCCAGTCACTGGAAGAAGTAAGAGCTGCTGCTAGCCCGGTGTTCGTACAGGGATCAGGACAAGCAGCTCATTCTTGCCACTGGCTCTTAGCTCCGAAGGTTGGCTGAGATGACCATAATAAGACAACAGCCAAATGTAGTCCGTACACGAGTTGATCAGATAACCAACAATGCCACAATGGATTATACCCCGTGTTCCCTAACAATGTGGCACCATCATTGCATGTGCTGGGCACTTCATGCTCCAACACACGCGGCCAAACTCTCCCGTGTCTTCCGTTAGCGTTCCAGAAGGCTGCCCCTGCATCAGAATGACAGGGGTAGAAGCCCAACACTAGCCTATCAATGCCCAGAACACTAGGCCATTGCCCACACGGGCGCGGAGAAAATGTCTGTGGCGTTAGCACGGAGTTTGCCATTCTGATCTCTTCTCCGCTACTTGACCAAATTTGAGCACTTGGCATGCAGCTGTTCTTCGAACAAGCACATTGACAAATTGATCCCCCTATTCGGGAGTATGGTCATTCTATCTTGTATACCGCTCAGACGATGATCGAAGTGGATACAGCCGTCGGTCCCAAACTTTCGCCTCCTCTATCCCATTGTTTGTGCTGCTGAAACTTCATTAACTCGCACTTCAGCCCACTCCAACCCCTGTTCAGAGAGGGGTCAGGGTTGGCTGGGGTGGAGCCCACTGGGCCATTTGAGGCCATGCAGCGCTATGAAAGTCTGTCCTGTGCTGGCCCAAACTTCCCTTATGGGTCCTCTCGGAGATGATCCAGGAAAATCCATGCCAAGGGGCCCTGTTTGTGGGTAACTGATGGGACATGACGGCAATGGACCTTTACTGAAATCCGGCTATTGACATAGTTGAACCTATCAACTTTAGAGTTCACTGTGCCCAGCATGGTCTCCATGTGGAGTCCCTATGCCGTTGGATCTGGTCTCCAGGCCAAAGGTTATACATAAGCCAATGCCCCACTGTCATGCACACCCTTTTCCATTGCAATTTCCTTTGCCAGCCAGGTAATTGTGGGCCAGACATAAGTGATCGGTGTTAGTAACAGGGCCAAATCCCACTTCTCACCTTCCACGAGTGACTGGTCTGGGCTTTCGACATCGCAACACGACGCTCGCTGATACTTCTGTCCGGATCGAAACATTGGAGTAAAAAAAGTCATCTTGATATCCTCCAGTCACAAAAAATTGCAGACGGCAATATCATTCGGCATACCGTGAGCATCAGGCAATGTCTGGCCTTGCTCTTTTGAGCGTCCTACAGGCTGGCGATGGCCAGTCAGGGAACTCGTTGGTTCCTCGATTAACTAGCGATGTGCGTCTCGATATAGATCCGCTGCCTGAGGCCCAAAGAAAGGGCCTCATTGCCGTGGCGATTATGGCATTTCTATCCTTCGTTGCAACAGGATCGCTCCTCGCATTCATTACTTACCGTCTGATATTCTGGCGCGGTTCATACACAAGATACATCGGTTATAACCAGTACATCATTCTAATTTACAACCTTGTGCTGGCTGATTTCCAACAATCACTGGCATTCTTAATCTGTATCAAGTGGATTATCTCCAACAAGATCAGATCAGGCACCGCAGGGTGCTTTCTTCAAGGACTATGGCTACAAATCGGAGATCCCGGTAGTGGTCTTTTTGTTCTGGCAATCGCCGTCCATACATTCCTCCTTGTTGTCTGGGGTCGCAAAATGTCCTACAAAACTTTCGTAGCTTTTGTTTGCGGAGTCTGGGCATTCATCGCCGTGATCGTAATCATTCCACTCGCCAGATATGGGGCTGATGTTTTTGTCCCATCGGGTGCGTGGTGCTGGATTAACGAGGACTATGAAACAATGCGTCTCTGGACACACTATATCTGGATTTTCTTCGCTGAATTCGGCACTGTCTGTTTATACGCCGTTATGTATTTTCAGCTTCGTCGCCAGATTGCCAAGTCAGCTATCCTTGGAAACAGCCAGCTGGAAAGTCTGAAGCGCCTTCGCAGAGTGGTTGGTTACATGACGATCTACCCAATCGTTTACATCGTTCTTTCTCTACCTCTTGCAGCCGGACGTATGGCAACAGCAAATGGAGATACACCATCTATTACATTTTTCTGTTGTGCCGGTAAGTTCATGATATTATTTGTATGAAATCTCTTCAGAGCAGGCGATACTGACTCCTTCCAAGGTGCAATCATTACTAGTTCCGGTTTGGTCGATGTTGTCTTATACACCCTCACTCGTCGTAACCTCATCATCGACTCCGAGCCTAGCCAGGACCGCTCTTACAACAAATTTGCAAGCAGCAAAGGACGCCGCGGAGACAACCTGACTACCATCACAGCCGATCCTAAGTCCAAGAGACTTGGTATCTCTGACGAGACCATCCACGAGCGCGATGGTTCTACAGACAACATTGTTCAATCTGGTGTTGAAATGGGCCCCATTGGAAAGGTGTACCAAGAAACCACAATTGAGATCACAACAGAACCTGCATACCCATCAGAAGCAGGGAGTGAACGATCTAGCAAAGACGATTTCTCCGACACCCCACATCGGATGTGGAAGCGATAATTACTTTTGAGATTCAATGACCCTTATTCCTGGGCTGAGCCCCCGATACTTCATACCTTTTAATTCATGTACCCCCTACCGTCTGTCATGACCTTTTCGACCTCGCCTTGAACTCACTCTCTTATCCTCTTGTTCTATACCTTCTTTCTGTCTCCCATGCCTTCCACACCCATACTCCATACTATTCTCATGTCCATACCCCCTTCTCAAACGACTCAATGTATATAATTCTCAATTAAAGAGGACGACCTTCCTCTTCTTGTGCATATTCAAGTTGATCATCGGCACTTGAGTATCATTTTGTATATTTATCTTGGGCTTTTTTCTTTTTCTTTTTTTCTTTTTTTTCTTTTTTTTTTTCTTTTTTTCTTTTTTGGAAAACGAACAAGAAAGAATAAACCCATATATCATATTGTCAAAAGGTGCATTACGACATCTTGAAGGTTTTTGGCAATACACTGCATATGAAGCACACATGTGCACTGATAGATGCCCAGTCGATCGATCATCATCTCTTCCCTAATCCTTCAAAAGTTGCCCCCTTGCCTTCAACTTGAAGTTGTTCCCCCTTCGATTGTTGACATACATAAGATAATAAATGCAAATGTAATCAGATACTCTAGCGTGCTGAATATTCTACACATGCAGTCCCTCAAAAAGAAGCACATGCACTTCCAACATTTGAAGGTTGAGGGTAGGTACATGTAGTCTCAGCGAACAGAAACAACATTGTACAAACATACTAGTATAATAACATACCTACTAGGTATATGTATGTAAGTCTGCGGGTGTAGATATAGTATATATCTCCATATGTGCAGCGTATCTAACCTTGGAACTTGAAGTATTGCACATATGTGCTATATGCACAATTAACATTTAAACCTTGCTGATTTAAATATTTGCATGTTTAAATGTTTGCACGTGCTACATATTCAATGTTGTTATGAATCTTCGATGTTATCGATAAGTACATATATGTAGATAGCGAGGCAGCCGTGTTGATAACTCCCCACGACTCTCTCTCTCTCTTCCAGCCTAGGCCCCCTTCAGCTTCGTTCTTCTATTTGAATGCACCGTTCTGATATACTATATTAAGTTCTGTCACGTAGGTACGTAGGCACGTGTAACAGCCATACACATTCAAGTTCCAATTCAACATTATTAAAGAAACCTTGGAATAATTGATGGATGCCCAAGTGATCTCTATGAGAAGCTCCGAGGCATAAGTTGTCAGCCCTGGGCCAGATCTTTGCGGAAATAAACTCGGTCGAATTCATCCTCTGTTCTCCGCCCAGTCTCCACAAACCCCATCTTTCGATACATTTCCAAATTTTCGTACATTCTCTCATTTGTATAAAGCGTGAGATATGGGCAGTTCTGTGATCGAGCAAGCTTTGCGGCACACTCTAACAAAATGCGACCGTAGCCGCGGCCTTGAGCCGCAGGGTCCACGACCAAATTGATGATTTCAACGGTATTCGGGTTCACAGCAAGCACAATTGCCCCGACGCTTGTTTCGCTTTCGTCCTGCAAAACAAATGTATTGGATGTTTGGATTATTTCAAAATAGTTCACTAACATGGGCGCTGGGGGCTTGCCCATGCGTTCAACATATTTTGAATATGCCGCTTCGACCATTGTTTGAATAGCGGGGACATGTCCCGGTAAAGCCCTGACTATGCTGAGGCCAGGCCGAGAAGATTGTGGTGGGTCAAACACATGCATTTTCAGATCAGGATTTGAATGCTCTCAGACACACTGTTCAACTTGAAGTTAAGGCACAGGCACCTTCCAAGGTTGGAATGAGCAGTACGTTGTTGATAACGGTGAAATCCAAGTGGTTGCTCATCTTCGTGGTAAACATTTGAACATCCACCGTGCGGATGACTCATGAGGAATCATCCAGACTTCAGGTCAACCAGGCGGCCAAGAATTTCCCCCGGAAAGGCCTATGCATCTCATACTGTATGTAGTCAATAGGTACATATTTCGCCAAGGTCGATCACAAATTCTATCCTCAGATATCGCCACTGGCACATGAACAACAACCTTGTGAATAGGCTATAGCTCCACTCGAAACTGTAGAAAAAGAAGCCACTGGACCCTTAAGCCCGGGTAAAAAGAGATGAGTTCCTTGTATTTGCCGTGCACGCTTACCCCTTCTAATCTCCCCGTGGTGCTTAGGGACTACTCCTCGATGACTGCGGGGAACTCTGCAACCGCTTCAATAAGTTCACAAAAATATGTCCGTGACTAAATAAGGAGAGCAATATTGGTCTCTCAGAGTATGAATTCGCCCAGCCGAACCTTTTGTCTTCAGCAACTAATTAAGGGGCAATGGAAAAGCATGTCTGACCGCAAACAGGATACCTCAAATAAGAAGATTGTTCTACGTTTCAAACAAAGCCAAATTTCATCTTAGCCGTCAGATTTGACTTGGCAATGCATACGAACTGCACTCAAGGCTATTCTGAGATAGGCTAGCCTGCAGACTTTCTCAGTTCCGCGCCATTTTGAGATATCGTTCCGTGGCTATTGTAGTGTTGGTGTCCAGCGTCATGCACATACAATAGTGGGGGTAATTCCCGGCTCATTCAAATGTTTCGGCTATAAATTTACAGCATATATTGGATGAGAACATCCCATGAATTACTCAATTCAAATTTTCAGAGCTCGAACTCAGGTTGGCAACTTCAAGTTGAATATTTAAAGCTCTTAGTACTACGACAAATACTAACAGCCGAGGACATTGAAACCATCATGATGCAGTACAAGTCGGGTTTGATAGTCTTTGTCCTTTCCCAGATCGCATACGCCCAACAGTCCCTCTATGGACAATGTAAAAATCCCTAGCAGTGCTGAGCAGTTTTTCAGAATATTTGAACATGGAAGTCTAATCTAATTCCTTTCTTAGGCGGTGGTAGCGGATGGACAGGGTCAACAGTTTGTACAGCAGAAGCAACTTGCAGTACATTGAATGCTTGTATGCCCCTGATTTGGTCTGTCATTACTCATAAAAACAGTGGACTGACAAACTAAAAGATTATGCACAATGTCTTTCTGCAACCGCGGCCACGACTACCACAAGCACAACGAGCACAAAAAGTACAACAGGTATAACGAGCACGACCACAAGCAAAACATCCACTACACTGATTACTACCACTAGTACAACCAAGGCGCCTGCTACTACAAACAGTGCCAATCCATTCAGTGGCTACCAGCTCTACGCAAACCCTTATTACTCTTCCGAAGTTGTGTCGTTGGCAATTCCGTCTTTAACAAGCTCTCTCGCGGCAAAGGCCAGTGAAGTTGCTAAAGTTCCATCTTTTGTTTGGCTGTAAGCCACATCTTTTACCCCTGGAGGCATATTCACTAATACTTCTATATAGTGACACTGCAGCCAAGGTTCCGACAATGGAAACCTATCTTGCTGATATCCAATCCCAGAATGCAGCCGGTGCTAACCCGCCCATCGCAGGGTTGTTTGTTGTTTATGACTTGCCAGACCGTGACTGTGCCGCTCTTGCAAGCAATGGAGAATATACGATTGCCGACAATGGAATAGATAACTACAAAGCATATATCGACTCGATTAGAGCTCAGATTGTGAAATACTCTGATGTTCAGATTATCTTAGTCATTGGTTAGGACTCTTCTCAACTTGAAGTATAGACACTTCTACGGATGAATGAGTCTGCTGACTTTTCCTTAGAGCCCGATAGCCTGGCAAATCTTGTCACTAATCTCAGCACAGCTAAATGTGCCAATGCAGAGGCCGCATACCTGGAGTGCGTCAATTATGCACTGATTCAGCTCAACTTGTCAAACGTAGCCATGTATATTGACGCTGGTATGACTCACTCTATGAAAGTCACACAACTATGCACTTCTCAAACTAACTTATTATTAAAGGACACGCCGGTTGGCTAGGATGGTCAGCCAATATCGGACCAGCCGCTACCCTTTTCGCCAATGTGTACAAGAACGCATCGTCCCCCGCTGCTGTTCGTGGATTGGCCACCAATGTTGCCAACTATAATGCCTGGACCATATCAAGTTGTCCATCATACACATCTGGTGACTCGAATTGTGATGAGAAGCTTTACATTAACGCCATCGCTCCTTTACTGGAGGCTGCAGGCTTTTCAGCTCACTTCATCACCGATACTTGTAAGTAGGCCCTGGCCTTTTAGTGCTTTCAGGCTTTGCTTTGGATTGGAGGCAAATATTCTAACTCCATATTAGCGCGTAATGGTGTCCAACCAACATCGCAAAATGCTTGGGGTGACTGGTGTAATGTCATTGGCACTGGATTTGGCGTTCGACCCACAACGGACACTGGCGATTCGCTTCAGGATGCATTTGTTTGGGTGAAGCCAGGCGGAGAATCTGATGGCACCTCAAATTCCACATCTTCACGATATGATGCGCACTGCGGATATAGTGATGCTTTGCAGCCAGCCCCAGAAGCCGGAACATGGTTTCAAGTGAGTCTCCGTTTACGCATTTTTGGTGATTAAGTGATTTCTTTTCCTAATGCTTTACAGGCCTACTTCCAACAGCTGCTTGTAAATGCCAATCCGTCATTTTAAGGAAGTACCAGTATTTTCAAGGCATCAATTTGTACTTTAAAAAGCATAAATTGACTATCTTGAGGCGCACAATGCAGTGATTACTTGATAATTATTATTTACATTGATTCTTCTCCACATGTTCACTGTGTACAAGCCGTAATATATAAACTTATTTCAAATATAAACTACTTTAATAAGACCCAGAAAATCCAATAGATAAACAAATCAAATGACCCCGGGGGTACTACTAAGGATCCATATTTGATGGAAGTTTTGTCAATAATGCAGACACCTAAGTATTTTCGAATGTATGAGGGTGTTACTAGTAGTACATACCTAAATGATAACAAAGCATCACCGTATCGAGCTTGATTTCATACTTGTACTAAAAATGAAAGAGAATCTCTTGGCAAGGCCGGGAGAACAGCTCAACAAATTGCTCAAGTGCTTGCTTGCAAACATTTCAGTCTGAATTCTTTCAAGTGTGATGACCTCAAATCCATGGCACCAATATGTTCTCTGGGGCATCCAGAGCATTTTATCTGGATGGTTTTAACAATAATCCTGATCAAGCAGGGGGGAGTGCAGTCATTCCAGCTTTCCATTTCCCATCGGACCATATCCATTCAGAGATGCCGCTGACCTGTTCCCCTTTCTGGAAGTAAAGCCTCATTTGCACACTTCTGCCACTCCCCCAAGAAAGCACAGCAACTTCACTGCCAGGGATACAACCAACCTTCAAGTCTCCTTTACGCCATTGGCCGTCGAATTTCATTTCTTGCAAGCCAAGCACGCTTACCCAGAACAAATTCAATCCAACTTCGTTAGAATTGAGCACATAGCTTGTACACGCCAGCGCAGCTCTAGGGGGCACTTGCTCCGAACTTGGTGTTTTGAACCCGCCATCATACCAACCTCTTCCCTCATCCCAGCATTTCTCTTTCAACACATTACGATCATCTTGGAAATAGACGCTTTTTAATGTCAGCCAAATTGATCTTCCGAAATATCTCTCTAATTGGTGAAGCGAGAGTTTCCTACCGTAGGCCCATTTTAGATGCCTTGAAACTTGTACACGCAATGGATGAACCAGCCATCGCAGAGCCCAAGTTTTGCATTTCCTTCCACTCAGAATCATGACCTTCTGTAAATTAAGCATGAGCTCGTATTCTGTCCCAACGTAGAAAAAAGGTTTTTACCGTCCCGGCCGTATTCCTGAATAGTGTTGTCAGGCTTCTGGCAGTAGACCCTTATGCTCTGTTTCCCTTCTTCTAGCCAGCAGGCAGATACACAAGAATAAGGTGCCACGATGAAGTCTTCATCTTCTATGTCGCCCTCATCCCAGCCCTTATGATTATCGTATGAAACTTCTTTGAGCTTATGATGGTTGTTCAAGTAGTAAATTCGAATCTAAAAAGTCATTACATGTTTTCCAAGATTAGCCTGACATACTGACATGATCCAACTTTTTAAAAGCAACGGCAACGGGCGAGCCAATCGATGCTTGGGTAACGACGTTCTTCTCGGTACCATTGGCCCAGTCTCTCTCATACAAAGCTTCTCGAATTTTGCCGTAGACATCTTGCATGTAGACTCGTAAGTGTCCCTCCGAGTTACAGGCCCCAATATGCGTCCCTATCACATGTCAAATATAATCCCAGAGAAAGCTGATTGGACCATAACTTCGTACTGAAGAAAATTTCTTGGGCGCTGCTGCTGCTTGGCATTTCGACGTTGATATTCAAAACTTTGATTTAAATTATGAGCACTTGAGACAGTATGAAAGGACCGTGACAATTAGGTACTGCAGTGATGACAATAATTCAGATTCTCGCCACGGCAGGAGAGGCTAGCCTTTTATAGTACTACCATGGTGTCTTTTGAGCCCGAGGTTGTTTTGTTTATACTTAATTACTTATCTAGTATATAACCACTACATATGAATAATTATGCCACTCAAGTTCCAAGGTTGCTGCCACGCAGCAAATATTTTCAAATCAACTGGTTCTGTGCATTCATGGCCAAGCTTACGATGCATTGTAGTATGTATGAGTTATATCAAACGCCATCTTCTGGTCTTTTCAATGTTTGATACCCATCACACTTAAGAAAGCTTGAAAGAAACACCACTTCAAAAAGTATAATTTTAGTCCGGTCGACGTCTGTGCAATCCGATTATCCCGGTAATTTAGCAGATCTCCAATAACTCAAATGTTCTGTCCAAGATGAAACTCCCAAAGTTTTCAATAATTGGTAGTCATTAAAGGAATCGAGGATAACCCAAGCTATGGATATTGGAAAGGTATAGGAATTGTTAGGTGTGTGCAAGGGCAGTGATCAACATGTGTTTGAGATAAATGAAAACCTCGGATTTATTACCAGATTACTTTCATGAAGAATGGCTCTATGTATGTGTCGCCACTAAAACATTTTTTGAATAAGTGCCTACGATGAACGCTTATGGTCAACTAATAAGCTTCATTCCAACTTCCGAGCATTGGGCTGCACATGTGCTTGGTGGATCTTAAGGAAATATTACATCGATAGTAACCTTGGAAGATACGTATTGTATCATAGTACTAGGACCAGCTTCAGGAGAGCCGATTTGTGCAATTCGGTCCGGGGAGAAGCCTTCAGTGTTGAAGCCTAACTGCAAAGGCTTTGAAAAATGAGATTGAGTACATGTTCATATTTGTAAGTGCAGCTAAAGGCCATCATCTAATAGCTTCCCGAATTGATAATTATGTAAATCTAGATTTGTCTACCATGCACCTGGATAAGATCACGTATGTGAGGATGTAAGAATCCGAAATAAGATATATGAAAGCTCATTATTCTGGATCATCATGAATGCAAAAAAGAAAGAAAAAAGAAAGAAAGAAAGAAAGAAAGAAAGAAAGAAAGAAAGAAAGAAAGAAAGAAAGAAAAACGTCAATTGATCAATTGAATGGGACCTCGGGACGGACCAAGCCAGATGTCTAGTAGGTATGTGTAGTACTACATGTAGTACAATAGCATCCCAATAGAAACTTGCATCTTTTTTTGGAAAATATATCCTCTGGGAATGCGTCTGAAACATTCAACTTGAATGTTCAAGTTCAAGTTCAAATGTTGAAGTCAAAAATCAGAAACCTACTTCTTGTACAGTACTACCTAGCACTACCTACTCAATACTACTAGTAGTACACAACTTTGGAAGTTCAATGTTGAACATCGTAGTTGAGCATTTCAAAATCTTCGAGCTTAATTAAAGTTGAGATGCCAGTTCAACAAATTACTATTCATTTCATTTGATCCAGTCATAATTGACTACTCTGGCGGTGGTACTTTCATACATGCAGCAGTATGTGTCAAATAAATCTATGAGTAATTTTCCGGTCGGCTTATTGCATAATTTGTTCATATTGACCCCCGCCGACTGCAGGGGATATCTTTATAATCGTCAATATTCTGTGGAAAGTATTCGAAATTCTGAATGTTGAAGACGAGAATTCAGCCTAACGAGTGGACGTCGTCAAATGGAAACCACTACCTTACACATCGACAAACAGCAATGCACTATACATGGTACTAGCTTAGGCATTGTCTCATCCGAGGCGCATGGGATAACAAGTGTTTTTGTTTCACCGTTTCGCTACACACGGAGGGTGAGATAGACCCGAGCTTCGCACGACCACCAAATGCTGTCTTAAATATAAGAAGTGGAAATGAAAGGAATTTTACTATTAGTTTATACTCCACTACATGTCTAAGGATATTTGGCCAAGCTGCAGCTTCATGCATGACTTCAAATGTTGAGACACTTAGCGCCCATGGGGAGAAAGATGCATAAAACTACTAGGTGACGTCAGGCCCGGGGTGCTTTGACGCCCATGGGTTAACTTCTGCATCTGAGGAACATTGCATGTCTCATGCGGATAGCCACGCTTCAAAGATGTGCTACCCAAGCACTTGCGTAGAGCAAATAAATCCGATCTGCAGGATGACCGATTACCGAGCTGCGACCGCATTCCAAGTTTGGATCTAATCAAGATAAGCTTCAAGGAGTCGTGGCTGAGAGCTGAATTAGCTTTTGGAATCTACCGTGTGAAAAGACGATCAACCAATGAGACATTTTGATCACGTATGAATTTCATTCGTCATCATGATTCGAATATCATTTCATTGTTGTTCCTGAAAATGACAAAGAGTTCGAACTAGTAGCGGATGAAATTAAACACATCTACAGCCAAATGTTCGAGTAAGTGGGTCTTACAAAGCAACTTGCAGCAGCTTCCCTAGCCAAAACGGCACGCGACTGGTCAATTACCTAGTGCTACAGATTGATGAACCGCCAAGCGGGGCATTCAAATGTTCGCCTTGCAAGGGGGGACAATTGGAGTTTGGTGTGAACGATGAGAAACATTATGGACGCTAGCTATCCCTTGATATATCACACCAATTTCCAAGCTAACCAAGGTCAATGCGACACATCTAGCTAGCTGACTTTTTGCACATGTGGTTTTTGAAAGTCATGAATGCATACATCTGGATTGTCAAGGATTGCGGTCTGCAGGCTCTCTCGGCACCTCAGCATCGAGGCGATCATGCAAATCAAGGGGATCGCCTGAGCGTGGTTCAGTGGACCTGCGGAAGAGTGGATCATGCACAACTCTCGCATCCTCGTCTCAGCCAATCAAGGGATCGGGCGACAAGAATGCATATTTATTTTGGTCTCAATTATGTGTCCAGAGTCTGATTTCCAGGAACCAGAGCTATAATATTTAAGATGGTGGCATTTGCCGGGTTCTTTGGAGTGGTAGGTCTATTCGTGCTGGCACGCCTCCATCATGTTGTTCTCAGCTCGTCGTCTTCTTGTTCCTGCGCTTACAGCATCTGTTCTTCTACCAGGTGTCTCCCTCGCCGATGATGCTAAGTCAAGAGCCCAAAACGCGCTTGAGGCCCTTCAAGAGTGGTATAATACAACTAGTGGCCTGTGGGACACTGTCGGATGGTGGAATGGCGCCAATGTCATGACCACGATCGCGGATCTGGCCGCGCTGGATTCATCTGTGATGGATACAGCCGAATTTGTGTTCAACAACACATTCATAAAGGCTCCGTCAGCGAATCCAAACCCTGGACCCGAGACGAGAACCAGCACCAAGCGAAATGTTCTTCCGCCTCGAGCCAATAGTGCTAGCAATTCCTCCCAGTGGCTCGATTCAGCCTATGACGACGATGGATGGTGGGCCCTTGCATGGATAGCTGCATACGATGTCACCGAAGAGAACAGCTATCTAGATCTTGCCGAGGGAATATTCTCGAGCTTGGTAAGAATATAATTAAATAGCGATTCTGCGCTCTGATTCGTCGTTGCTGATACTTTTCTAGGCCGATACATGGGGTACCCGATGTGGCAATGGGGGCATATACTGGAGTACCTCCAGCAACTACATTAATGCGATTACAAACGAGCTGTTCCTGTCTATCGCATCCCACCTGGCCAATCGCGTGCCCTCGCGAAAAGAATACTATGTCAGCTGGGCCCAAAAAGAATGGAACTGGTTCGCCGCCCAAGGCTTCATTGCGGCAAATAACACCATCAATGATGGGCTAACGGACAGCTGCGAAAATAACGCCCAGACTGTGTACGTATTTTTCTCCTTCATTCATGGATTGTACCATTCTAATGCAACGTTCAGATGGTCATATAACCAAGGTGTCGTTCTTGGAGGCCTTGTCGAGTTGAACAAGGCGGCGCCAAATGATACCTACCTTGAGTCAGCAAACAAAATCGCCAAGGCTGCAATTGAGACATTGGCTGATACAAAAGGAGTTATTCATGAATCATGTGAGCCCAATGACTGCCAGCCAGATGCCACTGTGTTCAAGGGTGTGTTCATTCGGAACCTCCAGATGCTACAAAGCGCATCACCCCACGACATCTATAAACGAACGATCAATGATTGTGCAAACAGCATCTGGGAGAATGACAGAAATGACCAGAACGAGCTAGGCGTCGTTTGGTCAGGCCCAGTTGTTAGCACGATAGACCCCTCTACGCAAAGTTCGGCGATGGATGCGTTAGTTGCTGCTATCGCTGTTTAAGTGGCATTCGTGGATGAATTAATGTCTTGTCATGGAACTTCAGCATATATAACGTCTTGATATCCATCCAATGTTTATAAATGATCACGAATTTTTCTTATCTACACTCTCAATTTCAGATGGTCTCTTGGCCTTTCTCTACTTAGCATCTTCGTGGTCTTGCGCCCAAAGGCTGAGCGCTACATAGTTAGTCCCGCTATAATTCAAAATGCCTTCTGGCACTGGGTACGACAATTGAGGCCCGAGATTGTTGACTAAGTTTACGTCAGAATATCACATGTGCCTATGGGTGATTCAGTCTCTATGGGAAAGACTCACTGTATTTCCCAAACTGATAGCCATTCACACAGAGCTGGCACCAATAGTTTTCAGTGTTGTGGGAACTTGAGGGGCCCGCCGAAGAAGCATTAAAAACAATACTCATTGGGACATCCCATCTTTCCGGAATTTGCAGCTGAAATGAAGCGGTATAAAATCCAAGGCCAGCTTGGGATATACCAGTTTCTACCGGACTTGACCTTTGCCAATTGGCATCGGGTGGACTGGGATAATGATAGCCATGCCGCTCAGCATACATGGCACCTTCATTAAGTGGACCACGGGGCAAATCGTGATATTGCTCTCCACCCAGATTACCAGTAACTTTCCACGTTATATCAGTTGTATCATGCCCCGGGAGCTGATAGTTTAGTATTCCTTTTGGGAACTTAATCGCGTCTGTTCCTGGTGCTTCCTCATCTTGGCCCATGTCGTCTATTAGAATAATCAAGACATTAATCTCCTGAGTTCAGTGTCTCCACAGTTGGCAGTGTCTGGGTGGCTGTAGAATTTGTGCTTGTTCCACTCCATGACCCAACAAAAGTATCGTTCAACCATATCGAATGACCAAACCCCGTACCACCAGAAATGTTAAGCCAAACATATGATTCTTTTCCATTTGCAGCAAAATGCCCCCCGGTAAATAAGCAAGCCCGTATGAAATCCATACTCCATGGCATAAAGATTTGATGGGGTGCTGAGAGCTCGAGGGTTGTTTGAGGTAAGTTTTGAGCAACTTGTCCAGTCTCCGTCATCGTACGTGTTTTTTATCTCGGGAAGTGAGTCCAACCAAGTACTTCCATTCCAGGTCAAAAAGTACAGGAATTTCAAGGGATGGTCGCTTGTATACTGCAGTAGCGACCAATTGTCTATTTCTCGTCCTCGGGCTTTTTAACCGCTCACCATTGAAAATGATTGCATTGGTTTTCTTCGCAGGCGATGAGATCAGTTAAATTTCTGTTGTTGCGTTAATATCACCAGTCAAGCAAAGGTCCTGACCACATAGCTGTACTCTGCGAATCAAATATCCCGTCTTTACAACTATCAAATCTTTGGACAACGATGAAAAATTTCCGATCGGCTCTTTTGCTTCAGCCTCTATGGGTCAATAATTGTACACGTCGTTACGCCAGAGGTAAACCCGAAGATCCTCTATGGAAATGACACGACGTTGTTGCTGGACTTGCCACTGTAAAACCCAAACGGAGCCTTTCGGTCTCATTTTTATTCCCGTACCCTCCATCATAGTCGGGTTTCCAAGGTGACGAGACACGGCAAACTCATTCGTTCCGCCTTCTGCTCCATACAGGATCAAGACACATGTCGATCTGGTATCCCGAGTCCAAGTCAAGATTTCAGCTGAAGAGTAGATCAGGTTAATGCTGCCGAGATCATAATCCGTGACGTGAAATTTAGAATTTCTCCCCGAGAGACTCGAACTGCCACCAAGCTGAGGTAAAGTGACATTTCCAACACTTGTTGGCACAGTTAAGTTATACTGTGCAATTGCTTGGGAGCTAAAGTCGGCATGTCAAATCACGTGGAAAGAAGTTGGTGTGTGAGCCATTTCCGACCAAAGGCGTCATTGCGATTGAGGCCGGCGCGCCAAATGATTGATTGACACCAATTCCAGGTGTTGCTGTCATATATGAGGGAGACACTTTGAGGAAACTGGCTTGTAACTTTTCTTCACAGAATTTCTTACGCCAAACCCCACGCTCTTCAGTCATTGCAGCTCCGTAGTCGTAGGAGGTGTATCCGTTCATATAATTTAGGTTTCCCCAGGTTGTACCACCATATGTCTATTTTAGTAAGTGGATGATCTGACAGAGCTCTCTACTATAGGATATAAACCAACCATGTAAATATTGAAAATTTTCACGCCGAAGCTATAGTTGTTCTTATAAACAACTCTCACTGCTTCCTCAATGAGCTCGGCACACTTGTCTTCGAGTACCCTTCCCCTATTTCTAGATTAGACAATATCGCTCCACGCTTGTCCACAAAGGTTTTAAAGCATACCAGTCTTCACCGGAACCACCCTGGAACTCGGCTATAGCGAAAGGGGTTGTCGGACTTTCCTGTTCATGAATGACTTGCCAGTTGTGAGGAAATTGATATGTGGGCCAAATTGCAGGGTTTGCACCTATTATCAAATAATTGACGTTTCAAAACCACAGTATGGATATGAATTTCTGAGCCTTGTTGCACATACAGTCATATCGTAGCGGATAAGCAGCATTTCCACAGAGGTCTGCGGCCCCAAGTCCCGAGCCAGGCGCCCAATATCCTTTGACTTGATTATCATTGATCATCAATGGCACAGTTATTCCCGTATCTAAAAGTTGCTGTTCCACGAAATCCATGTATTTTCCGTTCATTTGTGATGGAAAATCGGTGACGTTCGGCCAGGTCGAAAATTCGTTTTCTGGTTGAACCATTATAACTGGACCGCCGTGGGTTATTTGTGCTTTTTCAATGATCTGACCAACTGTAGACATATAATTGACCGTTCCATTAAGATAGTCAGGATCATCCGACCAAATGGTCGCTTTCTTCCGAATACCTCACCCAGGAATGCCTCCTGCCGTGGTTTCAGCATTGATATAAGGTCCACCCGAGCAATAAGGTAAATTCCTGCTTCACTTCAAGTTGCAGCTGGAAAGAATTTTGCCATACTCCATAAACCATCAGTCACAACATTTCCGGGATTGCCTTCAACAAGACCCCAATTCATGTAAAATGAAACTCCTGTGAATCCCATGCTTTTGATTTTCTGAAACACATCGAGCCACAGGTAAGGAACGGGCAAACGAAATGAATGAAACTCGCCGAAGAAAATCTTTATACGTTCTCCGTGAACGAGAATTGAGTAATGTGGCCTGTACGTGGCTCAATTGTCAAATGATCATTCACTAGCTGCCTTTTTTGGTCTACAAAACATACGATGTTTTGTAGACTATTACTAGACCCATTGACTGGGCATGGTGAAAACCACGAAATTGCAGCTAGTAGCGTAGCAAAAAGCCTCTTCGCCGTCAACATTTTTAAAGAAGGAAATCTACCATTTTTCTTTCTTGTGGCTTGGAGCTGGACTTGTTGCTGTATTTAGTCCCGGATGATCCCCGGCTAAATGGATTACCCCGCAAAACCAGCGTTCCCCCAATATCATAACAAATGCTGTGGTCAAAAAGCTTGAGTCATCTTTTAAAGCGATCAGGCTACATTGAACTGCCTTCTTTCCCCTGTGAAGTACCTTGGACGAGTGTCACTTCGCTTTAGGCAAAACTCAGTAGCCGATTGACCTTGAATCACGCTACGGAGACTTTAGCATTCTTTGCTCTTTTTTGCAAGCTCAAAAGAGCTACAGAACACGATAAAAAGCCCGTGAATAATATGCACGTGGTATCCTTAGACATATAATCTTCAAGTGTTGCTATTCCTGTAAGCTATTTTTCCACGGAAATATGTTGTTATATTGTAGGTAGCTGCAACGCTCAGTCCATGACATCATGGCCAACTCATCTCCCCGCCCTTCATTTCCTCCCCCCGCATCCATCATTTTACACCTCTCTTAATTGAGAAAGTGATACAATCATAAGCCATGGCCGCGCATATGAAACCAGTCATCTTGCATGCCCACGCTACCGGGCCAAACCCGATCAAGATCGCGATCGCATTGGAAGCACTCAAGGTTCCATACGTTGTCAAGCAATGGGATTTCAGTGACAATGCAGACACCGGCGTCAAGGGAAGTACATTCCTCAGTATCAATGAGAACGGCCGGGTGCCAGCGCTCGAGGACCCAACGACTGGTGTTGTCTCATGGGAATCTGGAGCTTGTATGAACTACATTCGTAGGGTGTATGATACGAGCAACATTATCGGCCCTGCTGGTTCATCAGCCCAAGACTTGGTTGACTTTGACAAGTGGGAATATTTCCTCTTGACTACTCTGGGCCCCATGACGGGACAAGTTAATTGGTTCAGGTGAGTTGATAATGCTGCTTTTTAGCGCCTCCACTTCGCGCCGCGCTTCTAACTTTTCCAGGCACTATCATCCACAGAAGAACGAGGATGCATTGCAGAGATACATTGCTCAGGTCTACCGATGCTATGATGTGCTTGAGGGACAATTGCTGAAATCAGACGGTAACAGTATCCTGCCGAGTCGAGTGACTGCCGTCGACTTTCATTTCGAACCTTGGGTGCGACAGCATTCGTTCGCGGGTCTCTCGCTTGATAAGTATCCATTGATCCACAAATGGCTTGGACTTATGGCAGCCCGTGAAGATGTTCAAGAAGCATACGCTAAGATCCGTAACTTTGTCGGAAAGTAACGTGTTAATTGGAGGTGTCTATTTCTTTGCGCTGGCTACAATGAACCATCTATGTGAAAACCACATCAAAAGTGCAAGCGTGACATTTCTTTCTCGGATTTTCCTCTAGCCTGTGAGCAGAATCTTAGGAACGTTGACAAGATACTGTAATAAAGCCTTCCCATTATGGGACTTTCCGGGCATCTTCCCGCCACGAACATTAACCTGCATTGCCTGGTGAATGAATTCCGGCTCGGGAATATCATGGTCTCTGCGATTCCTGTATTCGATAAAGTCCTCCTTTTTCACTCCGTATTTCAAATGCTTATTCAATTCTTTCTGTTCTCCGACAGTCATACATGGCACCGGATCTCTAGCAGAGGCTTCGTTGGCCGGGGGATAGTCGTGTCCAACATAAAGGCGAGTCTCTTCCGGAAGACTTAGCAATCGCTGTAGAGACTGCCACAAAACTTTTGCATCTCCGCCAGGGAAGTCACATCGACCACTTCCCACATCCGCGTTGAAAACCGTATCCCCCACAAAGACCGCTTTTCCAATCTTGTATCCTCCGTGATCTGGTGTGTGGCCAGGCAGATCCAGGAACGTCACGGTCAACTCGCCTATTTTGAAGGTTTCGTCGGGGTGGAACAGATGCTCGAAAGAGTTCTGCAGCTCACGTTCTGGGATGTTGTATTTGTTGGCGAAATATCTTTGCACGATCGTCACATTCTCCCCAATACAAGTTGGAGCGTGTGGCTGGCCTTTTGTCCAGAGGCTCGATTGGATGTAGTATGCTGCTGATAGATGATCGGCGTGGATGTGTGTTTCTAGCAGGTGGGTCACACTGTATCCTTTGTTTTGTACCGTCTCAAGCAGGGAATCAGCTGATTCTGTGTGGATTGTGAAATGTGACAAATCGAAGTCGAGTACAGGGTCAATGATAGCGCAGTCTTTTGTTTTGGGGCAGGCTACTATATACTGCCAAGAGCCCGTTCGAGACTCGAAGACTGGATGGATGATCGGGTTCATTTGAAAAATCAAAGTTAGGAGAGTAGAAAATCGTTTGTTCTGCATGAAAATTCATGATCAACTTTCAGTGCTCCAAATTCTAGGAATATGTGGCATTGGAAAGGTGTGGCTCTGCATTACGTATTTGCAAGTCATCCTTCAACTGGGTCTTCTATGCAAACCAACGCCGCCAATTTGCCACAATCTAGTACTAGCTGGCAGAAACCTGATGATACGGCCTATGTGGAATATGGAAAGACTTGTAATATAAATGCAGATCTCTTATATAATTCAAACAGAAAGTCAAAATTTCGAACAAGTTGCTATGCACTGGCCTCCTAATTGTTGGTTTGCTAACGCCGCAAGTATCAATCTGGGGGTGACTAGATCATTCAACGATCAACATTTCACAGAAAAGAGCAACGCTTGTTACCATCAAGCTGGATAGAAAGGATTGGTAAGATGAAGGAAAGTTTTTGAGGTTACTAGACACTTCGTCATCTTACATTACCAGCACCCGTGGACGCAGGCATGGTAATGACACCTCGGGAAAAGAAATGGTTTAATAGACTAGCAGAATTTTGGAATCAAACCTACTCTTGTTCCCTTTTCATTTTTGGACAATTGCGACCAGACTCATTTCTATCCCGAAATATTGGTCGACCAAGTTTGACCTCTCAAATCAAAACAAATAGCCTCCTCATGAGACATATGAGACAACCTTCCTGATCCTTTCTTCGCCTCATTAATTTTTCCCACGCATACAGAGCTAATGTGATTGAAATGACTCATTAGTAAGCGAGGCCTGGGCATTTAAAGGTTACCGGGACTGGTGAGATTTGAGGGCGCTTAGTTGAAGAAGACAGTGCTCGGCGATTGGCTTTCAAAGGATTCGCCGCTAGCAGAGGAATGATTATCATCGTCTACCTCGTTTAACTCATTTGGCGAAACCCATTGAGTAACATTGAGGTCCAGAGAGTGTGCATGCTGATTAAAGCGACACTGCCAGCTTTTCACAGCCTTGCAATTGGGTTTCTGGCAAATATGACCCATGTAGCATTTGATAGATCGGCAAGCCCCAGCTTTTGAGCAAGGGTGTTGAAGAAGCATGTATCTGAGGACTTCTACCACAGTGTTCGAGACATCGGTGTGATCGTAGGGACAACTCATATCACCACATTCGCCGGACAGATGATAGCTATTGCAGACTTTGCGCTCATTGGCTCGGCGGTGATATGAATCCATAGCCTCAGGAGATGGGTAGGGGCAATATGTGTCCAAACGGTCGCCATCTTTATTGATGGGAATAAATTCTTCCGACTTTAGGCTTGGAGCAGGCAATGTTGCAAAGAGAAACTCCTGCGACCGACCCACAACCGGTGAGGCTGACCACAGTTGCTGAGGTGATGTCGATTCGGAAATATCTCCTGATTTAGACAGCTGTTGGTTTGGCATAATGTGCTGTTTGTTGCAGCTATTACCGAATTTGCAAATTCCCTATTAATTCATATATTAGTCTAAGCAGAACTCGGCGGATGTCGGCAGGAAAAGCTTTACTTTTTGGAAGTGTTTGCAAATCGGCTTGACGCCATTTGTGGAATTAGCGACCTTTGTAACGATTGTATTGCCCAGTCCATTTGGTCTCGAGGAAGCCAGGGGCATCGACATGAACACGGAGGGTAGTTCCCTGATTGGAAGACCCAGATCTTCGAATTCGCGATGGAACGACGCTGCCTTCAGAAGGGTGATTCGGTCGCTTCTGCCCTTATAGGGAGTCAACAAAGATCCGAACCCAGTATCATGGCAACCAGCGAAGAAGATGTGACGGCACTGATTGGAATCCACAAACAGTCGGAACATCTCTGCAGGGCCAAATATTTAGCATTGAAGGAGACACATCAAAATGGATTGGTCGTCGATATACCTCTAATTTTGTAATCGCTGCCCTCTTTCTTTTCCGCTGCATCGACAAAGTCGAAGAGATCCTGAGACCGAGTAAATGAGGAGGTAAATGGAGAAAGAGAACGAGCTTCATGTCCGACCATTCCAGCTCGCGCGAGAACCTTGGATAACCCAAGGATATTGGCATAAACGCGAACCATAATTCGGCATTGATCAGCTTGCATTCCCATTGTTGAATGCATGAGCTCTCTAATTGAGTCGCTCAATTCGCGTGCAGCTTTAACACCACCCTCGCTGCCGGCCTTGAGAAAATGGTCTTTGAACTAAAGGCATTGTGTTAGCTTGGAATTAATTAACAACAAAAATGTGAGTGGTGACAAGACCCACCAAGTATCCATCGCCATCAACCAGCACCAACACAAATGGGTTGCGATCCTGATGATTATGGTTAGTGGCTTTTCCAGAAACGTTTAGGCGCCCGTTAGCTTCCTACCTGACCGCGGGCCTGTCTTTTGTACTTCTCGCGGCCTTCCTTCACCTCCTCATAATCACTTTTCAGGGAGCTGTAGTCTTCCAAAAGGTTTCTAAATTGGCCAAGCAAGTCTTGCATGTTCTCATTGTGGCGCTGATTTTCCTGAGACAAAGATGCCAGGTGGTTACCCAAGGAATCTATATCAGATTCCCTCAGCATCTTGCAGGAAATCGGACGGCATACGCCTGTCCCATACAAGAAAGCTTAACGAAAGCGTACAATCATCCAAGTGACGAAACTTGGAGGGAAAATCGAAGAAAGGGAACGATCACAAAACAAAACAAAAAATAAAAAAAGAAGCACCTGATGGTGTATGTTGATGTGGGGAGGTGAGGGAAACAAATTTGGCAAAAGCGGTCAAACGCGTCAAACATGGTGAGTGGGGGGGACCTTCCATGCATCAGGTGACTGCGTGCATGCTAGTCTCGCATGCTTGACGTGGTCGACGTGGTGTTTTACTTTCTATGGGCCTATCGTGGCCCCTAGTCATTACTGAAGTGCTTCCTTCTGAGGTGTCAAATTGGGTCCGTTTGAGACATTTCGATTGTACATCTTATCCTGCAAATACCCTCACCGTCAGAATGAAGGAATCATTTTCAGTTCTACAAATCCTCTCATGGCCTGTTGGATCGATTCAACTGAGTCTACAAACCCAAAGTACCCTGATTTGCGCGCTTTTATCATGCTGTTCAATCCGGTCAGGGTGTACTGTTAGTCTCCAATCATACAGACAGCTTCTATTGTCTCAGCAATTCTTACCTTAAACGAATGGAATAGGTCGATCCCACAGCTATGTCCGTGAAGCCAAAGACACGATCCACATCCTTAAGCTCCCCATCTCCTAATCCGTTCGCCTCCGCGATCTCCTTCCAGGCTTGCTGTATCTCTGGTCTCTTCGCCCATTCCGTGAAACTGAAACTGTACCGCAATTCACCAGGTGCACCATACCCGCGCGGCGGACGCGTAGGGAGCGTGACCGTCTGATAAGTAGCTTGGTCGCTGGTGTCAGGGCCCTCCCAGGGCACTTGAAATTGCTGTGCCAGCTTGGGCCAAAATTTGCTCCACGTGAACATACTATCATCGGCTGCGTTGAAGCTTTCGTTTGCGACGTGCTCGGTCGATACGATCCACTCCGCCAAATATGCGTTGGCCCTTGCGGTCGATAGTGACACAGATTGGTCCCAAGCCGTCGGGTCGCCAGGATAGACCAATGGCTTGTTCAGATACTTCTGGATGGTGGCATAGATCGCCAGCGGGTAACACAAGTTCATGGCTGCATCTGGCACCGCCCCAATGATGTGGGACGGGCGTGTTGTGTTCCAGCCAATTCCATGCTTCTCTGCGAAAGCTTTGAGATAGTCTTCCTGGGCGTAGTAGAAGTTGGGCTGGCCCAAATATCGGGGATCAGACTCTTCCTGGGGCCCAATCGTTGGGCCCTCATGCAAGCCGTAGTATTTCGCCCCCAGCTGCAAGAGAATCCTTTGGGGAATAGTTTTGTTTCGTTCAAGGCCCTCAAGGAAATTCGATAGAAGCTTCGCTAAAAACGGGCTTTCTTAATCCACGACATATCACTCTTTGATACCGTAGGTCTACACTTACTATTGGCAGTCACCAAATCCTCTGCTGCGCTCCAAATCCCTTCATTTTCTTTCGGCGTTGGTTGGATGTACGCGAAGAAGAAGATATACTCTGCGGTCACCCCTCGTTCCAATAATTGAGCCGCTATGTCTTCGGGGGACTGTAGCAAGTCCATTGGCACATGCTCTACATTGCTGGGCAGCTTGCCATGAGGTGGGCGTCGGGATATCGCATAGATCTTCTTCCAGCGTTGAGGCGTTTCAGAAAGGACTTTCAGCTGGTAGAAACCAGAAATACCACTGCCGCCCGTGACAATTGCCGTGAGACCTTCCTCTGGATGAGGAAGAACTGGAAGGCCGTGATAAATAGACTTAGATTGGATCGTCGATGTCATGTTTGGCGGGGTTGAGTGGGGTTTACAAGGCGGAACTTTTGAATAATTGATAGTCCTTCAATGTTCGCCTCTCTACTACTTCAAAGTACCCAGGTTATTGTAGCCTGAGCGCGCAGAGGCGATTTATACTATGCGTGTCATGGTCCACCATCCCACCACCGAATATCGAGATCTATGATTTTTAATTCCATGCATCTTATTTCTAATCTTGACTAAGACAAGATTGAAGCACCTGCCCAGGTGAGTAACTGCCCTCGAGGGCTCCTCTACTTGGAATAACACTTCCAAGACCCCACGGGGCCGTGTGTGTTTACGGAATACATGTTCCGCCCAGCCTCAAGTGCTGTTGGTGCTCACCACAGCTCGAGGCAGAAAGGAACATCTGGCACTTATCATAAGTATGTGACATCTCCAACAAGTGCCTACTAAACGAAAATACAATGAGTGGACCCCGGCCCTCATCACATAATCACCTAAACATCGTCGGCCGAGGGAAATCTTAGCGTGTCACCGCAAGTCGCACTGCAGAATGGAGGGGTTCTTCTGCTCACTGGCAGACCTCGGGAACTCCTAGTCCACGATTGGTATGCAGGATGCTGGACGCGACGAGTGGAGCTGAGCGCGGACCTCATGTGAAATCGTCCCTGATCAGCAGTCGATGAATTCTTGTGCAGAAAATATTGATTCTGGGGAAATTCGGTGTGTTCAGCATGCATGCCAACCTCGGTACCCAGGGTCCACACCCCCATATGATGCTCGGGGCGAAATCGTCATCGATCTCCGACGAGGACCGTGCAATATAAACAACTCGGCCCCTCTTCAAGTTGGGTTTCTACAGATCACTTCTTCGTTTCTCAACTGCATCGCACTCTATCCGCAATCATGAGAGCCGCTCTCTTCTCACTGAGCGCATTCGTGGTCTACGCAATCTATTATTTCTCTCATGTCAATGGTCTTAATGAGTTAGCTTTCAAATCCATCGCGACCGGCAAGTTACCAGGGCTCAACGAACCTCTTCGAACTGTGTACACGGGTGTTGAGCCGATCGACAGGCTGCTCACCGTCCTCACTACCTTCTTTTACCCAGTTCTGAGTGGACAAGACTCGACCCTTTTTCTCCATAGCATTGGGTTTTCTGGCACCTTCGGTGCAGCGTGGACTCTGATTACATTGGAATCATGGCGGAAGGGGAACTCGGGCACGGTCGCAGCATAGTAAGTCGCGCGTCGAAATTGCCGCTTCAATTTCACGAGATCTGACTGTTTTGGTAGTCCTGCAATTTTTGGCCTAATGGCGCAAGTGTTCACTTTTGCTTTTGCCACGCCCCTGATTTGCGCTCTACAGCTTGGCTGTTCGATCACTGCGCGTCGCCCTCATGCGGATAACATTCGCGCGCCTCGAGTTGTTCTTGCTGTTATCCCGACCGTCTTCATCATTGGATTCTTGGTCCCGACCAATCTGATGGCCCTCCCAGCCCCCGAGATAATACCCGTCGACTGGAAGCAGATCGCAATCGCCTCGTGGCACCCATGGCCAGCTTATGTTTCCATCCTCACAACTGTCGCCTATTATATTCTAGGCCCATTCTTCTCAAACAACCACCGTGCTTCCATGTCCAGCTTGCGATGGGTCTACGCATCGGCTTTTATCCACGCTTCAGTTAGCCATCTTGTGACATTGGTTATTTCCATTGCCACTGTCTTGGCCCCGCCTTTGTTTGAGGACCGATTTGTCGATGCTCTGCACCCGTCTAAGGTCTATTCTTTCCCTCTTCCTTGGTCCGGATTGAAGGTTAATAGCGTGGCTGAAGGTGTGCACGTATTCCTTCGTTGGGATTATATGATTGGTTCCGCTGGTATTCTCATCTGGGCTTTGACTTTGCATAATGTTGCTCAGCGACAAATTGTCAGCGGTGTTTCGTGGCCCGGTCTTCTTTTTAAGGTTGGTCTTTTGACGGCTCTCGCCGGTCCAGCTGGTGCTGCGGTAGAGTTAATGTGGGAACGAGACGAGTTGGTTTTTAGTGAGACTGGGGCCTCAAAGCAGCAAGTCACTACTGCTAAGAAGTCTTCATAATAATTCGAATTCTAAAGATCTTACTTACATTGAAGCTGACAAAAACAATAAGATCACTTGCAGCAGCGCTCGAGCTTTGAATTTATGCCTTAAGGAAACAGATAAAGTCAACGTTCTTTGTACTTCTTAGTGAAATTATATTCTCAACTTCTACTTCTCTTATCTAATCTTGCTGCGTGGAGAGATCAAAAAAAAAAAAAAAAAAAAAAAAAAAAAAGTTTTAAGAAAACATAAAAAAAAGAAACGACAGCTGCAGGGTTCGAACCTGCGCCTCCGAAGAGAATTGATATCGAACATGTTATGTGCGGATTCACTGGTGGATTATTAGTGACCCATTGGCTGGCTTGTTAAGAATATTAGTATAACGTACAGTCAATCGCCTTAGACCACTCGGCCAAACTGCCTACTGTATCCACATTTCCAAATAGGAATATACAACAAAAAAAGGTCTTTTTCTAGGTGGAATGGCCACTGTGTCTGAGTAAATGCCATGATGATCTCCAAGAATGCCATACTAAAATCGTGGTTTTTCCGCACCGGCCTCTAGTTATCACGCGTCTGCTTTGTGGATCTCGGCCATTATTGAGACAGCACTTGATTGTCTTGAACAGGTTGAGAGTAAAAGCATCTGCCCCCATTTTAACACCTAGACGACACACAGAATCTCGCAACAGACTTGAGCATGCACTCCATGGGCCTTTATGGACTATGATGAACGCAATTTCAAGCATGATGAGAGGGTTCAAACAGGAGCTTCCCTCATGGATGTAGCATTGTCTTGGAGCATGCCTAGAAATGCCGATATCAATATTGACCGTTCGGACTTAAGTGATGCAATGTTTTGAGTGAAACACGATCGAAAAAAGCTAGATATTTCCCTAAACACTTCATTTCATTCACCTAATGAGTGTGTTTCACATAAATAGGTAGAGAATTTATTTTACAGACGGTGATAAATCTTTGAATATGCTAATTCCGTTAGAAAGCACCGGTCGGAATGCCTTGATGGTAGCCTGAAATGATATTCCCCACTAGCAAAGTCTGTAGTCATGATTCAAGTTATACTATATGCTGCCAGGTGGAGTCTAACTCGAACCTGCATGATCTCAAATGCCGACATCAGTTAAGATAAGCTCTGTTTACATGCCTTCAGTGACGCCGGCGTAAGGACGCTACCTAGGTGGCATCGGAGTGGCATTTAAAGAACAGCGGAAATGATTTTATAAAAGACACCACGACAATTTCTCAAAAAAAGCACTTGAGATCAAAAAATTCACAAATAATCCAGTATCTTCACTATGCCATGTCAAAGATTCTTGCCGTTTCTAGTTCGCGCCCAAATTTGATGGCAATTCTACTGGTCGGATCAACCGGCGCGGGGAACCACTCGATGACGCCGCGATTGTATGGTATAGCGTAAGACCATGAATACGAGGAATTCAACGAAATTATCATGAACCGAGATACCCGAAAAATGCAATTTAAGTTCAGAATATTGTTCTCTCTGTTTCCTGTTCTTCTGAATATCCAATCCAAATACAACTGCCTTCCTAGCTGTGGGCGGGCCCTCGTTATAGGTATTCTGCCATGGAGCGATCCAGCACCTCGATCCACGAGTCTCAAGCCTCGAGTGCTAGCGATAGTGATAACCTGACAGCTGTCGTCACCAGCCGCGACCGGGATAGCTCTACGTTTGAAGGAATTCGATCGGGAACCCTTAGTCGGCGAGCGACAGACCTCCACGATGTCGAACTCGAACGCATAAATACATATCGACTGCAGCATAAGTCAACAGTCGGGTCGGGAATAGGCATTGTTCCCCGTGAACAATGGCTGCAAATGGGTGCTGGGAAGCCATATCCGCCTGAGCTTCCCGACCCAGAGCAGTTTATCGTCGAGTTCACCGGTGTAGATGATCCATTGCACCCACAAAACTGGTCGATGAGTCGGAAAATTCTTATTTCAGTCACCCTGGCATATACAACATTTGTCTCGTCGTTTTCCAGTGCAATCTACTCATCCGCAGTGGGGCAGATAAGTGTCAATTTCAACATTAGCTCGGAAGTAGCTATTCTAGGTGTCACTTTGTATGTTTTAGGATTTGCCTCGGGCCCTACCGTATGGGCCCCTGCAAGCGAGTTGATCGGAAGAAGATGGCCTATCCTTGTTGGAATCCTCGGTTTCTCCATCTTCACCATTGCAACTGCTACGAGCAAGGATGTTCAAACCCTTATGCTGACTCGGTTCTTTGCGGGCTTCTTTGCCGCAAGCCCGATTGCCATTGTACCTGCTGCCTTCGCCGACATTTATAATAATCAAACTCGAGGTGTTGCAATCGCAATGTTTGCGATGGCAGTCTTTGTCGGCCCATTTGCGTCTCCTTTCACTGGTGGCTTTATCACCATGTCATATCTTGGCTGGCGATGGACGATGTATATCGCAAGTATAATGGGCTTTCTAGCCACAGGACTTTGCCTAGTGTTTCTGAAAGAGACATATGCCCCTGCAATTCTAGTTGACAAGGCCGTCACACTTCGCCGACAGACCCATAATTGGGGCATTCGAGCAAGACAAGAGGAGGTCGAGTTGGACTTCGAAGAGCTCATAACCAATAACTTCAGCCGTCCATTCCGAATGCTTTTTACAGAGCCCATTGTATTTCTGGTGAGAAACAAATCCTTTGAAATTGTCAAAATGGAAATTAGTTACTGATGCACGTTCAAATTTTCACTAGATATCCCTTTGGATGAGTTTTGTGTATGGCTTGATGTATGCACTCTTGAGTGCATACCCTGTCGTGTTCCAGGAAATACACGGCATGAACCTTGGCGTTGGAAGCCTCCCATTCATCGGGCTGATCATCGGTGAGCTTCTGGCCGGAATATACATTCTGACTGACCAGAGATCATATTCCAAACGGCTAGCCGCGAACAACAATGTCCCGATACCAGAATGGCGCCTTCCCCCATCTATAACGGGAGGAATATGCTTCACTGTGGGTCTTTTCTGGTTCGGATGGACAGGATGGACTAAATCAATTCACTGGATGGCGCCAACAGCAAGTGGAGTGGTCACTGGGTTCGGAATCTATGTCATATTTTTGCAGTGTTTCAACTACTTGATTGACTCATACATTACATTGTAAGTATTTGAAACACCACCAGGGCATTTTTCAGCTGCTAACAGCGTTCATTATCTAGCGCTGCGTCGGTCTTCGCTGCGAATACGATAATTCGATCTGCCGTTGGAGCCGCGTTCCCACTGTTTTCAAAACAGATGTTTAATAATTTGGGCGTTCAATGGGCTGGTACACTCTTAGGTTGTCTTGCTCTTATAATGGTGCCAATACCTCTGGCGTTCATGAAATTCGGTCCCGTTTTGAGGAAGAAGTCGAAGTTCGCTCCGACTTTTGAACCGACCGAAAAAGATACTCTGGCAAGCGTATGATACTTGGTCGATTTCAAATGTTTCGATATTACTATTCTGTTGTTACATAGGAGGTAGGACCGTTGCGGCACGGATGTGAAACAAACTTGGGATGTAGCAGTGATAAATTTTGCCAAATGCATGAGAGTTCACGTTATAGACTCTCAGCGCTTCATGCCGCGCAGGAGCTTTTTTTTTTTTTTTTTTAAAAAAAAAAAAAAAAAAAAAGATACAGTATTTAGCATGTGACCCACAGACTATCCTGTACATAGGAGCAAATCATGTTGCTCCGATTTGAAGGTAACATGACCCTTGAATAACTATGTATCTGTGGAAAATGTCCCCTGATAAGAGAATCCATCCCGCCAAGGAGTCCTCCGAGGGCTAAGATCTTGGCATGTCAGCGAACATACCTAGATATAAGATTCCTTCCTCTTTCCTCGCATTTGGTGAGCCTTGAAAGCTAAGGGCCCGAGATTTCAATGCGTGCGAAGCTACTTGATTTTCTAACGCTGAATTGCTTTACCTGTCAAACTAGGAACAATTTACATGATGGTGACCCACAAGCGAAGTTGCCGAGCCTTGGACCGTGGAAAACCTCCTGTCGGCAACGATGTGGCCAATGAAAAGTTTAATGTAAACTGCCAAGTCCGCCAAGGGTCCTGGACTCAGAGACAGTGAGCGTGGATTTGCCAGATGAAATTTTCTTGTGAAGCCTTATCAAATGATTTTGGTTGGCGGAGAAACTGGATGACTTGAGCTGGCTGACTTTTATAAACCCCACTTCCTGAAAATATTTATATTTTGTGATCGACTGTAGTTTATCACATACTATACTGTCTGCTTCAAGTTGAAGCAGGCGCCGCTCATAGTTTCGCCAAGATGAGCATCAAGACTTGGGTCAATGCGACCAACCTGAAGGTCGCCCGCAGTCCAGTGGGAAGATGGTTTCGACTGGAAAACTGTGGCCATGCAAGTAATTCCGACCTTGAAAAATACGATGATATTCCTAACATATAAAATACTAGCCCCGGGAAAGGAAGGGAGCCTTTTTCTTCACTGAGTTGCGTGCTGGTCTGGCTACTTTCTTTGCAATGGCCTACATCATCTCTGTCAACAGCAATATCACATCGCAGACCGGTGGAACATGCGTTTGCCCTTCGGATAATTGCGATACAAACCCTGAGTATCTGCTCTGCGTTCAAGAGGTTAAGCGAGATTTGGTTACTGCCACTGCTGCTATCGCCGCTTTGTCTACGTTCTGCATGGGTCTCTTTGCTAACCTTCCGATTGCACTTGCTCCTGGAATGGGCTTAAATGCTTATTTCGCATACACTGTTGTGGGTGTAAACGGAAGTGGCATGATTCCCTATCGAGTTGCCTTGACCGCTGTGTTCGTGGAGGGCTGGGTCTTCCTAGGTTTAACATGGATCGGTATGCGTCAATGGTTAGCCCGGGCTCTACCGGCCTCGATCAAATTAGCCACCGGTTGTGGCATTGGATTGTATCTTGCTCTCATCGGATTGACCTATAGTGCCGGGATTGGACTGGTGCAAGGTGGAACCGACACCCCCATTCAGCTGGCAGGATGCGCCGATCAGTATTTCGATTCGGAGACTGGACTGTGTGTGAATAGCGAGAAGATGCGGAGTGCGACTATGTGGGTTGGTATCTTTTGTGGTGGAGTTTTCACTGCGTTGTTGATGATGTATCGCATCAAGGGTGCTGTAATCATCGGCATCTTGCTTGTGTCTATAATCTCATGGCCAAGATCAACACCCGTCACTTACTTCCCCCACACCGAGCTGGGGTCCAGCATGTTCGACTTCTTCAAACAAGTCGTAACTTTTCATCCGATCAAGCATATTCTCGCTGCCCAAGAATGGGACATTTCCGGGCATGGAAGCCAATTTGGTCTCGCATTTATCACATTTCTATATGTGGATATTCTGGATACCACAGGTACCATGTACTCCATGGCTCGATTTGCAGGTACTATTGATGAGCGTACTCAAGATTTTGAAGGGAGTGCTGCCGCCTATGTAAGCAAGTTCCGATGCATGTTAAAACTACTTTCAAGCTAATAAGTGTATGATGAAGATGGTTGACGCAATTTCCATCTCCATTGGCTCCCTTTTTGGTAGCCCACCAGTAACTGCCTTTGTGGAATCAGGAGCTGGAATCTCCGAGGGTGGCAAAACAGGTCTCACCTCCTGTATGACAGGCATTGCTTTCTTCATTTCAGTGTTCTTTGCGCCAATATTTGCGTCTATACCAGCCTGGGCAACAGGATGTACACTCGTGATTGTTGGAGCTCTAATGGCGAAGGCAGCTGCCGATATCAACTGGCGGTACTATGGAGATGCTATCCCGGCTTTCTTGACCATTGCAATTATGCCGTTCACATACAGCATTGCGTACGGACTCATTGCTGGAATCCTCAGCTACATTACCCTCAATGTGACTGCATGGATTTTGGAGAAGGTCAGTGGTGGGCGAATCGTTCCTCCAAATAAGGAAGAGTCCGATCCTTGGTCCTGGAAGGTCCCTGGAGGGTTTTTGCCACCCTGGGTTAAGCGAGCGGCGCATGGCCAAAGAGACTTTTGGAGGCGGGATGAAGAAAGCTTTAATCCCGAGGAATCTGGGTCTTCTGGTTCGGTGGAGCAGGAACAGGTCACCATGGACAAGCCTGCACATCTAGGTACTTAGGTACCTACTAATTTATAATTCTCTCAATCCACAAATGTCGAAACGCTGTTTCGTGGACGCATGTGGTAAATATTTTGAATGATATACTGAATTTAATTTCAATATTGCTGTTGGTATTTCAAAACTTGTATAACAGAAGAAGAAGAAAAGAAGCTTCTTTTGAAAGTCTATCAAACTTGAATATTGTTTCTCATCTGACAGGACTTGCTACAATAGCGCGATTAATGTATCGATCCTAGGATTCTTCACTTTGCACAGTATTAGTGCCAAGCTTGCAAACGCAGGGGCGCTGGGGCAGTTATTCTCAAATCACAAGACAATTAATTATCATCCATCCTGCTAACCCCCCTCCTCCCCACCCAAGACGTCATTGATCAGCTTGAGGACACAATTCATGAACCTCTTGTGCACCGACGACATGGTGTAGACGGCTACTCCCGCCCCGTCGGCTATCAGCTCTGCCGGCTACAAAAGGCCTGATAGATCGGCTACAGCGAACGCATAAAGCTCTGTTTTGCATGAGTCATCTTCAACATCACGGCACATACTGTACTGATAAAATTGCGGATCAAATTTGAATGATACAGTGCCAATCATCATTCTCCATTTCAAGTCGGATGAGAGTTCAAACAAAACGAGCAAACTCGCACACGGGTGGATGATTATGAATGAATATGGTTCGTTGGCAATTCTTACCGGACCCGCTCAAAACTGCACCTTAGGGTTCTCATTGCCACCAGTCCAATGGCGAAGATCTCCGATGCCCAATCAGCCGATCGGAAGGTTCAGCCTAAGTGACCGCCTCAAGACAGCCAAAGGAGCGCTAGTCTCGACTAATCACAAAAATAAGATAAAATAACAAGCACGGCCATCCGACAGATCACTCTCCACTCCGGCCTGGTCCGAGTGTAATGGACAAGAGTACCTAAGTGGAGTTGGTAAGCGTTGAGACTATCCTCCCAGGGTTCGAGGTACTAGCTAAATGGAAAGCAGAGTGCCTCGGGTTTGCATTGGCAGGGCTCACTTAGGCCTCCTCAATTAGAGCGCGCCCGCCTGAGCAGGGATGAAATTGTTGGGACAGAGACTCCACCTTGAGCTGAACGCAACATGGAAAACACAGAGCCCCTGAGGGAATTAAGACCTTCGATTGAGGGCTCTTCGAGTGGAGGATCGCCAGATAATTCTGGGATCGGCAGACGTAAAAATATACGAACTGCATGCAATCACTGCAAGCGCCGTAAACTAAAGGTGAGTTGAGTACATAATCCAACCCCTCGTGCGCAGTCACTGAGTATGTGATATTAGTGTTCTGGGGACATCCCATGTGACCAATGCCGAAAAGGAGGGCTCTCATGCGCCATCGACGAAGAAGGTGATCAACGTCGGAAGAAAGTTCTCAAACGCAAGTTCGATTCACTTTCGGAGCGGGGCAAGCTACTTGACCGTCTTGTAAGCACTTTACAAGAAACAGACAGCAGAAGGGCTGCGCAAATAACGAATCTAGTTCGCAGTCGAGCTTCTTTGGAGGAAATCCAATCATTTATGGACGATATAATGCAACAACCGAAAATGGAGAAGACGCCGGAACTTGTTGAGCTTTTTACAGGTGTTCGACATTTGAACGAATCTCATAAACGCGCCACATTGGAAGAGCGCGATCAACGGCGAGCGTTTGATTCTGTCATATTCCAAGTGCCCGCTCAGCCGTGGACAACTGTCACTACTGATAGTGAATTCGTTTCTCATCTGGTCTCGCTGTGGTTCAGCTGGTCGCATCCGTTTCTCAACTGGATTGATCGTGACCTTTTCATTCGAGATATGCAATCTGGAAATGTCGAGTCTGAGTTCTGTTCTCCATTTTTGGTGAACATAATTCTGGCAGATGCATGTGTAAGTAGAAATGTATTCATTGCAAGAAGGTTTCTAATTCAGGAAAACATGTCAACAGCCATATTCAGATTATCCAGAGGCTTATGCAGTTAGCGGGCAATCATGGTCTCGTGGGTTGCAGTTCTACAAAGAGGCGAAATACCATCTTGACCGAATAGAAGGAAAAGGGACATTGCCTTATGTACAAGGACTAGGTGTTCTGTATGTCTGGTAAGTGATTGCCTCTAAATGATACGGAGAAAGATGTTGATCATGTATGTCAGTACTTGCATGATGGGGAATGATCGAAGTGGTTGGATTTACCATGGCCAACTCGTAGACGCCGTACAAGAGCTTTCGGAAAAACACCGACTCGCTGAAGCAGATTCCGAGCAGACGACACTTTTGACCTCGCAGGTAACAGATATCACCCTTTGGGGATTATTCAATCTAGCTTCGTGAGCGTCATGATTCTCTAGACTTTCGAAAGATGTTTATGCTAACTCACCTTTATTCGTCGCATTCCAGAATGACTGCCCTTGCGTACCAAAAAGGAGGAGATATCAAGATACCAACCCAACCGTATCCACCTATTCGTCATGATATACATAAAGAAAAGTGGACCAACTACCCTCTAAAATCCGATCTAATCACATCCCACAGTCAGTGTCTTTTCAATGCATTATGCGACTTGAGCCTTATCACATACGATATTGGCTGGTCGCTATTTGGTGAAAAGGAGCGGATTATTGATAAGAAGTCTGCGGAACTGATTGAGGGCATGCATAATCGCCTCCGCGGATGGTATGCTGAGCTCCCCAAGTGCCTTGGCACAACTAACGCTTCTCCGCATGTATTGAGTTTCCAGTTCGTTCTTGATCCATCAACATCTTTTGATCTCTGTTGACATTTTGAAAACAGTCTCAAATATCATACAGTCATTCAAACCGTTTTCAGTTTCCTGAAGGAATGTCCTCGTGGAGAGGATGATAATGGAGCAGAATCGGCCCAATGGGAAAAGCAGCTTCGCCAACGGGCGCAACAAGTTTGTATCGATTCTGCAACGGAATGCGGACAGCTGATTGATGCTTATCGAGATGAATGGGGCTTTGATCGGATGGCCCCAGTCAATGTACACTGGATCACGGTTTCCATGTTCACACTATTGCAAGATCTAGAGAATGAGGAAGGACGTCAAGCCTTTGTGAATTTGTGTATTGGGGCCAAAAGCTTTGCCAGTAGATGGCCACTGGGAAAGGCAATGCTTCGATTAGTGCAAGTAACAGCCAAACAAATGGAAGTTACATTGCCACCAGAGACAGACGCTTTGTTCATTGACTTTGAAACAAGGCTGTGGAATATCGAGGACCGCAGGAATCTTAGCAGCCAATACCCGAACTTTGTACACTCTATGAAGCGCGGTGAGATTGATGAGGTCGAAATGGATGCGTTTTTGGCTAAATTCGATGACTTGTATATCGAAAGTGAAAAGTCAGAGACACCTGGCGAGGAGGATTATGGCTCGAGTGGAGGCTCAGAAATCGATCTGAGCACCGAAGCTGAATATGAACGCGATGAGGAGGACGATTATAGCGATGAAGAGGACGAAGAGGACAGTGATGACAGCGATGTGGACGAGGAAGAAGAGAGACCATATGAGGGAGTAATCGATTTTTCGAAGACCTAGACACATTAGCTTATCCAGATATCTCAAACCGATGTCGTCAAATATACTAGCCGTACAAACCGATAAAGTTGCAGTGTGAACTTGGTGCTACCTTGAATGAAGCGGGAGCGAAAGTTGGACCAGTCCACGGGTTCGGATTGAGCAAAGGAGAAGAGTGAGTTTGGTGGGACAATATCACGGGGATGTCGTACGGCAGCGTGACAAAGCTATGGGGCAACCGGAATAGTTTTCCATCACCACTCTAAGCAGACTTCCTCATTGAAACCCTGTGGAGAGTCATATTGAAATAACCAAGAGGAAGACTTGATTGAATTCCCCACAGTAATCGATTTCACGATTCTCATATCAGATACAGAGTTTGCAGCGCGCATGTTTCTTGTCATGGGCGTAGATACTTTGGACCGAGACCGGGGATAATTTCCGCTATGAGATTGCACATGTGGTGCTTTTATTTCTATCCTTCAATGCAATTGGACGAAAGCATCAGTGGCTTGAAGGGTTCGGGATCACAGTTGCAGCCTCTATCAGAACTTGAATTGGGGAGAACTATCCACGTCTAAGAGAGGGTTGGACATCGACTCTGGCATCGCTACAGCCCTTGTAATTGGAGGGAAATCAATGTATAAACCCATTTCCAGCACATTGTCTATATTGAATCACCTCGATTGATTATTCCAATAGATTAAGTATGATTACGAAGGCAACATGTTAGCAGAATAAAGGAGCATGAAAATAGAACACTCAGAAAGAAGTGACCACGGGAAATGTGAGAATTCTAATCACTTTAATCGAAATGGCAATTGAACTATGAATAAAACATTCGTCTGCGGGAATAATACAGAAGAACCTTTGAAACCTTGGAAGCGCAACGAGGAAGACGGAATACCATACCGGCTATTAGATTATTGAAAATATTGTCGGCAAGCAAGATACTCAACTGCTGTTATTTCTTACATTATTCATGGAACTTGCCTACGATTAAACTTTGTTTGTTCAAATCTTTCGCACCGGCATGTGTGCCATCTTCAAGTTTTAACATGCACATCTGTAGATTGCACGGGAAGAATAAACACTTCCAAAGTTACCCCCACGCCTAATAGGTATGATTATGGGTATCAACAGTCCTTAGTGTACACAGTAAAAGTCTTTTAAGTTCAAATTTGGAGCGCCAAAAAATGAAGCAAAATGTAAACAAATACGGAATAGACAAGGTGTGCCAACGAGAGCCCCTTTCAATCAAAGGTAAACAAACACGCTGCGACCAACCCGTATCATTTCCATCTATCAGCGCTTCAGCGAACCATTTCATCGAGCGACTGAGTAAGTAAAGCGGTATACTAGCGTCAAATCTATATCAGTGAAGACTTTTCAGCCCTTGAGTTATGTTAGGATATTGGAATAAATTGCAAATACAGTATTTCTACCGGTGCCATTCCAGTTGAAGTCTGTTTCATCTATTTTCAATGAGCTGTTGTTGATGCACACATAGTAGGTAGAATGCATGTTCGTCAATCTTTAGGCGAGCTTGTCTTACTTGAAGCAGCATGTAGTACGTGTGCAGCTGTATGGGAAGAAATCTAGATCCGAGTCACATAGATAAACAGCTTGAAATCGTCCCTATAAGTAGGCTGATACAAATATTCGATGGAACATTCAAAGATGTTGACTAAATAAGCCCGAGATTTATTTTAAGCTAACGCGATGTCAATTTGACATTTACTCTATAAACTGGAACCTCTTTTCTTAACATGGATCTGAACCCTAATAGAGCCTCCTTATCACATGTTACTGAAGACTCAGCCGCACAATGGCGCTGTAGAATTTTTCCAGTGATTTGATTCACAATGAACAGTGGGGTGGTGGGTCAGTCTGGGTCCCTTTCCCGCTCATCACCTCGTATTCGGGCTGGAGGTGTCATTGAAACGTCTCAAAAGCTCATCTCGTGCCTCTGCCGAGAACTCACTAGCTTTTAGGCCTTGGCAAGGGGCACATAAAAGAGAAGATGATCATTAAAATTACCAAATATGCCACTAGTATCATGCACCAGACAGTAGTGTTTATTTGTACCCAGACCTCCCAAGCACCTCAGGGTAGGATAGAGAATAGCAGTGTATGCAGGGTCCATACAAATTGGCGATCATTTACCTGCATGGGTAGTGATCTGACTAGATCTTGGATTCAAAGCGCAACACTTTCATCTTGGGCCTTCTTGGCTTGTGCCCAGGATGGCCTTTCTCGCTGAAGCGAGGCAAATGAATACGAACTTAAATCCTTCTATCCATCCTTGGTTCTTTAAAAGCGGAAATCACCTTGAAGTTGAATTCCACTCTCGAGCCTCAGCCCTTTGAATCTAAACTTTCTGCATCTGATTCACATACGAAGGTCTTCATATAATTACGTCGCGAATTATGAAGAGTCCGATCTTATACGCGGCTTTTTTGGTGCCAATCGCACATGCTTGGACCTTTCTATCTACAAATTCCTCCGGCAAAGCGGACATCCTTGAGAACTCTGGGACCTTGAAGTGCACAAAAGTCGATCTCGCAAAAGGAAAATTATTTACATGGGACCCGGAGAATAGCGGTCTTTGTCTTTCACTCTTTTATGATGACGACTGTCAGAACAGAGGAGGAATCTCTTGTCCCTTCTGGAAAAAGGACGCAAGTACAGACTTCGGCAGCATCGAGGTTTATACAGATAAAGAGGCCAAAACAGCCTCTATCTCTACCATGACCGTAACGGCAGGACCTTCCAGCTCTTCTTCTTCCACCTCATCCTCAACGTCATCCACATCATCATCGTCAGGCTCAGCCTCTGCGAGCTCATCCCCCAGCAGCTCATCAACCAGCGAGGCTGATTCTTCCTCTGACTCGAGCTCAAATATTTCTGGCGGTGCCATAGCTGGCATCGTCATCGGAGCCATCGCTGGCGTTTCGATCATAGCGGCGCTCTTCTTTTTATTCGGTCGCCGCCATCGCAATAAGAAAGCTGCTGCTGCAAATCAGTCAGGTGTATCTCGATACGAAGATAAATACGGACCCCCAGGCTCAATTCCCGACACAGCTACCACATACGCACCGACCTCACCATCTGTGGCCTATGGCCCTGCCAGTGGGAAACAACCACCTTCGTCGAGCGGTGCTTCGGTCCACTCTCCTATTGGGCCCAACGTTTCTGAACTCTCTGGCCACTCTAGGCCTGCTGAAGTTGTTGGTAGCCCCATAAGTGAAATGGATACGCAGCAAGAGCCGAAATACGAGATGGATGCTCAACAGGATCAAAAATCATATTTCCCTCGCACAAAATGAGCTCTTTGTTAATTTTACCAGTCAGGAAGTTTGCAATCAAGACACTTGTTCGGCAAACTGTTGTGTAGTTCCTTCTCATGGCCATGTCTTTGCTTATTAGATATGACATGGCTGATTGGAAAACAAAGTGGTTACATCTGTGAGGAATTGGGAGTAGTCGGTTAATATGTAATTTGTATATATTAAATTTTCGCACTTTATTCAGCGCATTAAGGATTGAATCTTTTTAGGAAAGGAAGGCTGCTGAAAAGTCTTCTATTTTTTTTTTATAAAATATTATCTTCAAGAATTTTAGAACTGCAGGGGCTCACAGTCCCGCATCAACTCATCCCAAAAGTCATCACCAATAACAGAGCCCTTTGAAAAGCTCAGGCTTGGCGAGAAGGGTTGTAGCTGAGAGGGAGAAGTACCAGGCCGTGTATTCTGCCACCATGTTTGAATGAATCTAACTTTGCTCAATTGACGTGCGACAATTGGATCGCTCTGACCAGATAGCCAATGTTGTGCTGCATAGCTGATACATTCCTCCAATTTTTGTATGAGTGCTTCAACGAGCATAGCAAAGTCATACGTATCCTGAACCATCTGTGGGTCCCACCCTAGACATTGCAAATTGGACAATCGCGAGAATATAAGAATCACGTAAGTTGATTGACCCCAGCCAGAGTATGGAAGCTGGAATGCCTTTTCCGGAGGAAGCTCGAGAAACGTTTCGAAGAAAGTTTTGATGCTCTGTAACAAGTTCCATAACACGTCGATTCGATCATTCGTTGTTGCTGGGGGGCTCCAAAATGAATCGTTGATACCATTTTCGTGGATGAAGACTTCTACAGCGTATCTTTGAAGGATAAGGAGTTCTGACGAAGGCGATTAGTAAAGAATGGAAAGATTATGTGTATAAGACCCACTGTTTTGCTGGACATCCATCGGGTAGGACATTGTCTGGGCACGAAACTCTTTGCGTAATGTTTTTAAGTGAAGAACAATGGGAGTATGTGGAATTTTGGGATCCTCTGGCTCATCACAGCGCATTGCTTCGAAAACTCTCTCTGCAAATTGCTGGATATGAGTCATCTGAGCAAGCAGAATGTCGCCTTCGCATTCACCGGAATCTAGGAGGGTCTGCAGTCGCTTTTCCATGTAATTCGTATACTCGAGAGCGGGAATCCGTCGAAAGATTGCGGAAACTCTGACTGCTTTAGTATCGGCCCATTAATGGATGTAGAAAGGGAAAACAAACATTGACGATACATAGAAACAACCCAAAAGTGCTCGTGTTTCGTCATTTCTCAATGGTCGTGACTCTGCTACCGCACCATGGGTAATTTTTGAGCTGTCAAACATGAGTTTCCTTCGATCGGCTCCGTGTGTTGGCTTATTGAGGCCCAAGTCGGCCAGGAGTGCGATAGCCAGCTGAAGGAGGTTAGTCATCTGAGACACTGGGCCCAGATGAAGATGATACCTGGAGTAATGGGGAACTTATTTAGCTCTCCGATGTTTCGAAAGTAGCGTCGTCCAAGGTTTTCAAAGCGCTGTACGTACCACGCAATATGTACAAGAAGCCCCTGCAATAAATCCAAGGATCTTTCACTATCTACTAATAAGCGTTTGCCAACTTCTTCCGTTAATTGAGTTCCAAGTTGATTTTGAAATTGGCGGTTCCTGTAAGAAGCGACCATAACCATGGCTTTGAAGAGGAAAGGCCTTTCAGCATAGAATCTTGCTGGTTGAATATCTGGAATGGCAACGAAAGGAAAGTGGGGGGCCATTTCCACCCTATATCGATGGAATGCAAAGACCAGATCATCTTCAGGGAGTTGCAACGGCTGTGAGCGAAGACGAACTGATGGATCGTTTAAGATATCTGACCCTGTTGGCAGTTCAACTTGCTTCACATAGTCGTCAGAGCTAGCAGGAGAAGGATCCTGGCTGACGCTATGGCCCGTGGGGATTGCACTTGACGTGTGGGGCTGGTTTCTTAACTCCAGCTCTTTCATAAGACTTTCGACTTTATGCTCGAGCTGTGCAAACCGTCTAACACATATTCATTAGCGCACTATATTCCACGAATCAGGAGAGCTGGTCTCGACCTACGATCTCGGGAGTGGCGCTCGGCGCTCCCCAACCTGTTGCGAAAAACAGTCCTTATTCAATCTGACACACCTGAACCTATGTCAGCATGCAACAGATAGAGACGGCATGGTACTTCCGAGCTAGGTCGCCTCTAAAGCAGGTCCGCCGGGGAGGGGGCACCAACCGTTCGCATGAACCTCCCGATTCGCTATAAACACATTTTACTTTAGCTTTGGCACATGGGCGGCATGCCGTTGCTTGGGTCTTGGCAGCTTTGAATTGAGGTACCGATGATTGCCCATACATCATGCGTTCCGTGAATGACTCGCGCTCGGGTACCTTGAACACGGTGGTCAGGGAATTTGATGTGGACCATCGGGGACGGAGGTGCACGGAGTCGGGCGCGGAGCCGGAACAACCGTGAGAACGCTCTCCACATGGCACGACCGCGAATTTCGAGTCTTGACCGCTCAGAAAAATACTTTCTGAGGGATCGTTCTGTAATCACTCACTTGCTTTCAATGCTTTGAGGAATAAATATCCGACCAGGAGCTCTTATACTAAGCAGCTCTATATATATCATTGTAATCGAAGCGTGAACATTCTTCAGCATCGGCTTTTGACTGCCCCTTTCGAGCATGTGGGCCTCCTGAGTACGTGACAACAAACATTCTAGACTGGCGAAGCGAGTCATAATACCAGTTGACTACATTAAGCAAGCTCCATGAGATTCGGGATTGCAGAGTCTCAAAACTTGAAAATCAATTTTCCATCTGGCATTTATCTCTAAATATTCAAATCTAATTTACTGCAAAGGGCAGGCTTGACCCTTCTTTTTCAGAGGCCTATCTCGGAATCGGAACAGCTACTTGAAGAGGATATTTCCACGAGCCAAGAATGAATTGTGGCCCCGTAGCGATGGCATAAAAGTATCTGGATTGGATACCTATCACTTCCTGTGTCTCCATTTTGCTTGACGATGAAGCTTGATGTCCCCGGAAAGCGTAGCTAGCACCATCCCATATAGCCCTCCGATTGGCCATGCATTAAGCCAGCCCTGGCCCCATTGCTTTGGAGTTTTCCATTCAGCTCTCAGCTGAACTTTCACCTTGTCGTATATCGTAGGCAAAGTGGTAGCAAAGTACTTTTCCCTCAAGTTTTGGTACCAAGGTCGATCATATTGTCTCCAGAATTCCTCTTCCGTGTAGTAAGTATGAGCATACAGCCACTTTCTGCCGCCGAGCTCCACCAATTTGTCTTCCAGCTCACGATTCTTCGCAAGAAATGTTGGATAATCTCGGGGGCCCCACCCCCAGACCCCAACATTGATCATCGGCTGTGACATCTTGCCAGAGCTGCAAGGCTTTTCCACTTGATCTAGTTTGGTTGTACCCCTAGAGTCTGTAACTGGATGAAAAGTCGGCTGCGCGCAACCTTGCAGGGGACATAGCCATAATGGCCAGATTCCTAGCTCACAATCCACCCAAATTATGAAGCTCTCAACTTGACTGTATGGAAGGGCAAGATCTTGCACAACAAATTGGGAAGAGACGCCACTTGCGTGAAGCGCATGGTAGAGTGTCCGTGTGTGAGAATAATCGTCCAGTAACCAACGGAAGAACTTTGTAAACGGGACTACCTGGAAGTAGGTATAGCCCTGCCGACCTACCCAAAATCCAGCTCTGTCGTATCGGAATAAATATTCACCAAGCGGAATGTACTCAACAACTTCAGACCCCTGACTGAGAGTTTGTGTCATATCTTTGACGTGCATATAGAACCATGGATCACTCGGATTGCTGAAGGTTTGTAATTTGCACTTAGCCGGCTTTTCGTCAACCAATTGACCTGAGATAATGACACTATGCTCAGGGGAGAAGACGATACCGTCAAGGTAGTCGATATTAGAATTTTTGGTCTGTTTTTGGATCTCTGATATTGCCTGTGGGATGCCCTGGAATTTGCGGTAGGTCGTCTTCACAAAGTTTCGAGCTTCGACTAGCTGCAGCTCAATTAAGGTGACAATACCCAGGGTCCCCGCAGCTCCCGCGGCTGCGTGGAAGAGGTCTTCTCGCTCTTGACTAGATGCATGCACGATCTCTCCATTCCCAAGGACAATCTCCACAGAGGTCACAGTGTTGTTGAAAAACCCATGCCGAAATGAACTACTCTCTCCAGATGTCCCCGAGAAGCCACCGCCCACTGTGATTCCAGGAAATTCCATCACAACAGGAGGTATAAGATTGTAGCCCATGGTCGTCTCAACCAAGCGATCCATTGGAACATTGGGCTCCACAAAAGCGATACGACGCTCTGAATCAACTTTCACAACATTAGACAGGTTGCTGATGTCAACAATGTTTTCAGCCACCTCATGCTTAGGACGGGTGCTATTTGAAGACCCATGGAACACCCGGTAGGATTCGCCAAGTTCATAGATTCTTCGAACATCAGCCGCGATGGCATCGACGGCATGCGAGTGACGGTTCATATTTGGGTGGCTCGCTCGAGTTCTTGAAATTCAATCACATCAATCTGAAACAAGTCAGTTCCATGTATGTAGTGAGATTTAAAGGAGCGAGGGCTCAGCATGGTGCCTTAAGTAAGCCAGAGCTCTTGAGTTTAAAAGACCGAAATCCCTGATTTGCAGCTCTCAGAATGTGATCTGCATGCAGGATACCAGTAGGTAATCCTAAGCCACAACCTTCAAATTTCCCTCCATTGAACGCCGGGGGGGGGGGGGGGGGGGTAGGTAGCCCCAATTTATTCAGACCGCAAAAAAAAATCACCCCATCAGCGTCGACAATATCTCCTTTTGTTTGACAGACAAACCTGGAGAGGAAAACTCGCAAGAAGATAACACATTATCTTCCTAATTATCCTAGCAGCGTTTACACATCATTTGTTTTCTACTGTGAGCGGCATTCGTGGAAAATTATAAACCCATGTTTCTCTACTGAATCCAAACTTTCAGTTTGTATTCCTAGACCCAGATTGGCCCTGCAAAAGCAGCGATGCGGACGGTGTGCAAGGGCTGGGAGGACGCTCTGCAGAAAAGCGGATGACGTCCCGATCACAATTGGCCCGCCCGATATTTAACATTCAATGTTCCATCAAACCAATAGGCAGCGAGTAAATATTCAGTATTCAGTCAAATGAAAACTGTCTCTCGTGTACCGCTGGTATTCAGGTAATGAAATACCTTGATAGATGACAACCATCGAATTTTAGAACCTTGAAAGAGCAGGAATTTGCTTGGTGGGCTCTCTGTGCCTCCATGTATCCCTCCTTGGTCACTGGGGAACATGGAAAATGATCCCGTCCAATTTATTGAAGCCAATTATGCGGGAAACCAATGTTACCGGTAGCACTGCCCCATACCGTCTGAAACAAATTGCAGAACCTTGAAAAATTGAATGGTAAAATAAGGGAAATAGATTGATCCTATGGGGCGTGAGAATTCGTAAATTAGGATATCGAATTAGGCGTTACCTACCTATCCTATGTAAAATTGTCATTGATTTCTTTCTTGTTTTAATGGATGCATGTATTCAAGTTCCACCAGACGCACGATTTATCACAGAATATAGTATGTTTGTCCCCGGCGTACATAAAATCTCAATATTCATTTTTTCCCATCAATATAACTACATATAACTGCAGCGATATTCTTCACCGAGGGAGAGCTATTTATACATATTTGAGCCTTGCAGATTACAAAACCTGTTTCGAAGGGCCAACACATGCATATGCATATTCTAGGAGTTCAATTCAAACCTTGGAATGCGATTGGACCACAAGTCAGCACTTGAGCCTTGTGTGGACCTTCAAGTTCCCGCCCGTAGCTGAAAATTTTGAAGCGTCTTGCTACCAAACACCAGGGATGAACCGCCATGGCACTCGGTGGCAATATTCCTTCCACGCGGCGCCATATTTTATAGAGCATCGCTTCTCATCTCGCAAACATCTGTGGACAAGGATCATAGTCATCCATATGGCATAGATCCATACGACCACTTTTGTGCTCCCAACTAAAGCACAGGAGCTGTAGCTGAGAAGTAAATCGCCGACATAATTAGCATGTCGCGACCAGCCCCACCATCCACTACATAAGAGCAGACTCTTATGTGTTTTTCCATTCGAAGTCTTGTATTGAGCGACAATATAATCAGCAGGTTTACCCCAAATCAGGCACTGACCGTCCGACCGACGAAGTCTGTCTTTTTCATTGTTCACGGTGCGAAACATTATGTATCCCAACAGGCCAATAGTAAAGACAATGGCGAGGTATGTTTTGGATGCTGAATATGGGTACATTCCAAGATACTGCCCCTGGATTGTATAGGTCGTTGGTAAAAAGCAAAAGCATCCCCAAGCGAGATAGAAGCCGTAATGGTCATGAGCGATATCAATGGTGCGTAGGTACCAGGACTCGTTGATGAAGAAATCCAAGACGTAGAGAATTTGAAGAATACTGACCAGCATTAAAGATGTTTCAATGCAGTGCTGGGTCTGGTACTGAAAGGCCATGTTTGAGATATTGCTGTGAAGGCTTTATGTCAGTACCAAGTAAAGAAAAAAAGGGACACTACCCAATTCACTGACATCAAAGACCAAGCAATCATTCCGGGACGTCCGTTGCTAAAAAGCTTGAAATCGAAATTCTGGCCAATTCGAGGGTTCAGCTCAATGCCCATATAAAAATCATAGATAGATGAGCCTGGGTTGAAAGGATTAGCCATGCCAACGCAACCTGAATACGTTTGGTTTAAACAGACCACTAAATTTTCGATCATCGGCATGTGTCGGGCTCACATAAGCTTTCACAAAAGCAATTGTTGATATTAACAAACCGGCAAGATTCCCCGCTGCTATCAACTCACCCCAATTACGGGGGATGAAGCCTGGGTCCAATATGCCAAACCCACACAGAGCGAAATAGAGAGCATGCGTCAAAACCCATGCGCATAAACCATTCATGCGATAAGTTAGAATATGGCCAGCCGGCGTATACTGTCCTGTCTGGATTTCTCCTGGTAGGAATTGGAAAAAGAGAGCCTGTAATCCAATCCAACAAGCGATCGCAGACACTCCTTTCCAAGTCAACTGGGGCCCATGTTTCACACAAATAGACCAGAAACTGTCTTCAAGAACGGCCGAGCCGAAAGAAGCGAACGACCCGTTGAACGCAGTGAGTGTGATAAAAGTCGATATAGATGCAAGCGGAGCCAGGACAATCGGTGTGGAAGCTATAAGAGACCTCAGCCAGGATCTGCCAACTCCTGTTCGGCCCCAAACCTCGCTCTCGGTTAACTGGGAGGAAGTGCTTCGAAGAGCCAGATTGGACTTTTTTGTAATTCGCATCCGAGACGAGGATACTGTTTCCAAAGATGTCGAGCTTGTGTCATCTTTCACACTTTGAGTCATAATAAAGTCCCCCATATGCGTTTGGTCCATTTTGACGATTATGTGGGCCTCTTATCAAAAGAGTGAGTGAGTATCCGTGAGATAATACAGAATTTCGGTTGAGCTTTTAAGTCATGCTACCAATCGAGGTTCTGTTGATGGTGAGTGACTGATAAGTATTGTGAAATGGTAGACAAACAGCTTCATGCTCCCTGTAAGTGGCTTTTCTTGCAGCTTGCAGTGGGGCAAATTTCTTTCCTTTGGGAACTGCGGAAAGATCCCTCTCTATCGAACCCTTACTTATCGTATTCTTCCCTACCTACTTCAAACCTTCGGGATGCCTTAGTGCCATGCACTATGTATGCCCAGAGTCGGGATATTCAAGTCTAAGAGATTGGGCAGTTGATTGAGATGACGTGTTCCTAGTTTTTGGCGCTGCTACTTCCAAGCTCACCTATAACAACCCAGTTTCTACTGTAAATCTCTTTTGCATGACGCTACTGCAGACTATAAGCAAAGGGCGTCATCACGCCGCAGGTGAAAGAGCCGAATAGAGATCCTGAGCCAACACTTATTGTGGGGGTTCTATTCTGTATGGCCAATCATGGCTTCGGAACATGTTCCACAATCACAACCTTCGATGCAGATCAGTGAACAGATCAACTCCGGTGATAGATCTATCTTTATATAAGCGGGAAAGCTGCACATGCATATTTAAATGAAATTTAATGGTCATATTACAACCTTGAAACACACATGTGCTAAGTAGGTACCTATAATTTGACAATACTGTCTTCCAAGTTTACGTACAGGGATTCTGAGGTACAACATCAACGGAAGAACTTTGAACTTGGAGGAGCAACACTATGCAGGTACTATTACCTAGTAGTAGTACGTTTGCACATACGTGCAGCATCTTCAATCTCGAGTGCTTGGAACTTGAACTTGAAGCAAGTACAATAAGTAGATTTTCAAGTTAGATCCCACGATTTGGGAGAATTTAGTATCTTCCCGAGGTCAAATGTTTCAAGAGTATACCTCTGAAGGCGTGTATTGTGCCAATTCTGCCCCCGAAGTCAAATATATGCTGATTCTATGAAAGTAATTTTGAGCGAACTTTTAGTCGTGAGAAGATTGGTGCCCAAGTCTTCTTATTGGTCAGCTTCTATGTGACCCCCGCTCTGCAGCACTTATAGGACAAACCTGGTAATGGATGAGAGACTATTGACGGAAGAAGGCGAACATCGAAGAAATGCACTGACAGAGGTGGATCTTGATAGTCTATTTCAAATTAAAGACCAGAGCTCCCCTGTCACAGTTCTATTCAATATTTACCGTCGCGTGGCATACTAGTAACATCAAAATGTGAAGATGTTGACGGTTGCGCGAATACTACCTATGAACGATGAGTACATGTACGAAATTGTGATTGGAACATTCATCGACATATTCATTGATCGATATCGTCGGAAATCTCCAATAGATAGCCTCAAACAAATTGATCTTTCTTCACTATGGGTGGAAAAAAAAAAAAAAAAAAAAGAAAGAAAGAACGAAAGAAACACGAGAATTAAGCATAAGAATGAAAAACTGTTCGGGCTGCATGTGCTTCGGGCAAGAATGTTTACCTCCAAAGTTCACATTCTCGAAGATATTTCGGCTAATCGAGGACTGAATCTTGTTCCGACACGCCACTTCACAGAAAATGATCGAAGACGGCAAACGTCAGCAGAACTAACCTCTAATCTAGATGTCCTGGCATAATTTTCAATTTGCCCCGCAGAGCTTAGTGCCCAATTACCATAGTGTGTTAAAATACCATCCTGAAGGGCTTATACTATATCATTCTTTAACTTTTGGAGGGCACCTGAGGGTAGTGAGGCATAGGACCACGTGGAAACTTGAACCTTAAAGAGGGCCAGTGAGGTCTGGATATGCAGAGGTCGCACTTTTACCAACAGTAGCTTGTTTGTTACACTCTGGGATATTGAGCCGACTGAACTTGTTGGAGATCTATGGAAACATCCAAATTTCCAGGCCAGAGCTGCAATATTGGCGTATAATGACAAAATACGTGAAGATATGACGCGAAGAGAGGCCCAAAAACAACCCACGTAACCATCCTAAATTAATCATTCTACATTTAAATACCGAGCGATTTATTCCTCGACCTGCATGGTGCTCTCTATTTGAGTCTGGTCTTTGGAGAGCACAAAGCTACACGGGCAAGAGAACACGATTACTGCATGCATTAGGTACCGGTGCTCAAGACTGCCAATTTTCAAAAGCCAACTTCTGAAATACTCTTATTCAAGTCACCTTCATGCCAAGATAGCTAGGGGCGCTTCAATAAGGGCCGGTTCAACGGCATGCGCGTCGGTCGGTCGGCTCGGTCTTGAAGCCCCTCCAAGAAGTTACGCTCTCACGTTCTCGCCACAGATATTGTCCCTCGTCCCATGAAATCAGTGTCATCTTGAGTACAAATTAAGTCACATTTACAAAGCAGACGCAAATATGTCCTATCGTGAATTGATAGAGACCAAATGATGCCTTAAGCAATAGAAGGCCGTACACCCGATTGAAACACGAGCACTCAAATATCTCCATAGTTTTCAATGTCTAAGACTGCTCATTTTTCCATGTAAGGGTCAAAAATAATCAAGTGCGAGGTCTGGGGTAAGGGGACCCTTTCTGGGGCAGAACCCGTGGAGGATTCAACACGGAGTGATGCTCCGCGCTAACAAGAACTCATTTTATTGGCGTTAGCCCAACCCCAGAAAATCAAAGGATCGGAAGGCTGAACTTGTGGATTGAATGGAGCTGTCATAATCTGAAAATAAGATTTTGAGATATCAAAGTAAATGGCTATGGCGAAGAAGAGGTTGTTTAGATGGTGTCCGGTGAAGCTCGCGAAGGCGCTTTGTCGTGACAGAGGGTTTGCATCGCATGATTAAATGCGCCTTCCTATGAAGTGCCTAACCGTATTAGACCAGATTCCGTCCGAGGGAAATTTTAGCCCATAGACCCCTTGCAATCCAAGACAATGGAGATGAATTAAAATTCAGGTTCACATTAAAGATCCAAGTTCTAGTCTTTGGCCGAATGCGCCGAGCGGGATTCAAAGCCGATACACCACTTATACAGTCCTGAACGGTTTGGGATCAGGGTGGAAAGGATGAGATTCTTTCATTGTTGGTGGAAATCTTACTGGGGAACCCGCCGATTCCTATCAGGATACGGAGCGAAAGTGTGTACGCCACCGCCTGGTCCCTGTATTGCTACCGGGCTCCACGAGTCTGGGGTCACAAGGAAATTGGATGCTGGGAAACGCATGGTCGGCTAGTGTAGTGCATGAAGCTCAATTTGATACTGAATCCGCATTCTCGATCTGGGCTGATCGAGCTAACGCCCAAGTCGCATGTTATAAGAATCGTTGCCGTCCCACCTTGATAGATTTCTGTACCACGCGGGATCTCGACATCTTATCTCGTTGGACAGATATTTTCCCCGGAGATCTAATATTGAAAGAAAAATCAGTCATGTCGGACTCAAAGCATGAGGAGCTACATGGTGTCTCTTCCGCGATAGAAGATACTCCGCAGGTTATTGCAGGCTATGGTGAAACTGCCAAGCGTGCAGGTGCGAAGACCAAGGAAGTCGCCAACGTGAGTTTCATTTTGCGATAAATCTCCTCCTTGAGTGTGACATACTTACAGCTTTCTAGGCTGAGCTATTTGCTGCCATCGAGGAGACTGAGATTCGGAGATGGAGCAAAACTTCCATTCATTTGTACTGTGAGTATCATTGCTTTCCATTCCGTCTCCGTTGCAAGAGGCTCGGATCTGACCAAGCTTGATTGTGTTTTTGTTTAGTTTGTATCTTCACGGCTTTTCTTTGTGCCTGCGCCAATGGCTATGATGGTATGTGAGAAAGCAGACCCAATTTTCGAACCGATGAAAGCGAGCAACATACGTCGTGGAAGGAAACAACTGATATCTGATATACTTGGCAGGCTCTTTGATGAGTTCAATTCTGGCTATGGATCATTGGCAGGATGTTTTCCATGCAGGGCTGACTGGTGAGAAGGTGTCTGTTGTGACGTCGCTTTATACTGTGTAAGTCTGGCCTTTCGTAGAGGTTAATTTACTTTCCACTAATTTATCGCCACGTCTCGAATAGTGGCTCAATTGTCATCACCCCTATCAGTGCTATCATTTCCGATAGACTTGGTCGTCGCAAGTGTATGTTTACTGGCGCTTGGATCATTATTATTGCCTCTATAGTGATCTCAACCGCAATGACACTTGCTCAATTTGTGGTTGGACGTTTCCTCCTGGGTGTGGGAATTCAAGTCATGGTTGTGTCGGCTCCTGCATACGCTGTTGAGATTGCCCCGCCACACTGGCGAGGCCGTGCTGTCGGTGAGTGCAATATCTTGCTTTAGTCTTCCAGACCAGTTATCCAATTTATAGTGTCATCTCTCTAACGCACTTCTTCTCACTGACAGGTTTCTACAACTGTGGCTGGTTTGGCGGTGCTATTCCCGCGGCAGCCATTACCTACGGAACAAATAACATCGATAATAACTACCAGTGGCGCGTTCCGTTGATCTGCCAATGCTTCGCGTGTGTCTTAGTAATTGTTTTCGTCTGGTTTATCCCCGAATCACCCCGATGGCTTCTTGCTCAAGGCAGAGAGGAAGAGGCCCACGCCTTTCTCACAAAGTACCATGGAAACGGCGACCCTAATGCGCGTCTTGTTCGTCTCGAGATTGAGGAGATGAAGGAAGGTATCCGGATTGATGGTATTGATAAACGGTGGTGGGACTGTACGTTCTTTCAATTTTCATTTAAGCAAGTCTTGATGGTAGTCAACCAGCCTAACATGAATAACTACAGACCGACCATTCGTTACGTCTCACAGCGGCCGCTGGCGCTTTGCCCAGGTGATTATGATTTCTGTCTTTGGGCAGTGGTCTGGTAACGGTCTAGGATACTTCAACTCGACCATCTTCAACGTGTTGGGCTACACTTCCGCTTCCATGCAGTTGCTTCTGAATCTTGTCAATCAAATTGTGTCGGCCATCGGTGCTGGAACTGCAGTGTGCTTGACTGACAGAATGCCGCGCCGTACGGTTCTCATTTGGGGTACCCTTGGTGAGTTTCATACTGTAGTCGATGAGATTTGATTGATTGAATGCATTGCTTGCTGACTTTTCTGAAGCCTGTGCGATTACCATGGCAATCAATGCCGCTATCTCCCTCCCTATTGCTGAGACCGGCACTATCAGCCATACCAAGGGTCAAGCCGCCTTGGCCTTTTACTACCTGTTTAACACCGTCTTCTCATTCACTTATACTCCCCTGCAAGGTGTTATGCCGGCTGAGGCATTGGAAACAACCACCCGTGCCAAGGGACTGGCGCTCTCTGGCTTCATGGTCAGCACTATCAGTTTCATCAGTCAATTTGCATCGCCGATTGGACTTGGCAACATCTCCACCAACTACTTCTGGATTTTCGTGGGATGGGATTTGATCGAAGTTGTCTGTTGGTACTTTTTCTGGTAAGATCATTATTCATCGCCAATCCCCTTCACTTCAAGTTCTCGACGCAATATGTTCTAACGCTTGACTTGGAAATAGTGTTGAGTCTCAGGGCCGTACTCTCGAGGAATTGGAGTGGGTGTATCAGCAACCCAACCCCGTCAAGGCATCGAAGAACCTGGACAAGATTGTCGTGCAGAGCGACGGTACTGTTACGGAAAAGATCGAAGTTGGTGCTTAAGTTCCAAAGTGGTGCTCATCATCCGGCAGCATGCGTGTAACCAAAGAAAACGGCACAAGATCGTCGGTGGATATAGTAGGTAGGGCTTGGGTGGGTATACGGCGTTGAGTCAGGAATCGATGTTGAAAGAGGATGACCATGATTTTGTATCGTGTAAACCTTTTCAGTAATAATATAGTACAACCTGCCAGTGAATCTTGATATTTGAATCACATAAATATTGCAGTCAACTCGCAACAAATTGATCATGTAACTTATCTTTTAAGTATGAAGCTGGAAACCACACCGAGGCTGTTTTTCTTTTTTCTTTTTTCTTTTTTCTTTTTTCTTTTTTCTTTTTTCTTTTTTCTTTTTTCTTTTTCCTTTTTTCTTTTTTCTTTTTTCTTTTTTCTTTTTTCTTTTTTCTTTTTTCTTTTTTCTTTTTTCTTTTTTCTTTTTTTTTTTTTCTTTTTTCTTTTCTTTTTTTTTTTTTTTTTTTTTTTTTTTTTTTTTTTTTTTTTTAAGGCTTCAAAGTACATCTCGGTAATGGTTCTTGTGTTGGCCTTCAGCTGTTAAGACGCATGAATTTTCATCAAACAGAGACCTGACATCCTCCCCATCAACCACCAACATGCACTAACCCAGACTAATATCCACTTAGCCCATACTAATTGTATATACTAACCTCGACTCAGCTAAAGATCACGAGACTCATAGTTTCGTCGGCCCCGGCTAAACCCTTTCCGACTTGGTCCCAGCAGGCTCTCACGGTGGACTCAGAAGGTCCTCGGCCACGTGTGGCGGCCATTGGACCGCAGCACCCAAACCACGTCGATCTCTCCACACGAGAGGGCGATGAGAGTTTCGATGCAAAATAAAATCAAATGAAATGAAAATCAAATTTTCCATTTGAAATTTCTATATATCACCCACTGCTAGCCCTCGTATATTCTCCGGCTCTCTGACCATCTTCTTCTGTGACCATACATCAGTGAGTAGTAGGGCTGCAGAAAAATAGCGTGACTAAGCCTGAAGCTACCCCTTCCAGGCGTACTGATTGGCTGTTCCAAGGTTCCTGGGCCGGCTGTCTGACCCGCGGAGTGACGTGACCTGCCTAAGATAAGATCTGTCGTTGAAGAAAATTTACCTCCCGCAACGATCGTGGATGTGCGAGTTTTGATCTGCAAGATGCAGTCATCAATTCTGCTGCTGGGAACTCTTGCGCGCGCGATCTACGCGTCTCCGCTAGACCAGCAGCCACTGGCGGATCAGCATGCGACCGCGCAACAATCCCACGAGACGGAGCTATCGTCGGGGGGCACCTCTACAGCTGGGTTGCATGGTCGATTCCTACACATCACAGGTGAGTCTCAACGCTGGAGGCGTCGGGGAGAGTCGCCAAGGCCAAATCGATGTGACAAAGTGAACATGCTAATCCTGGAGCTTTCGGTACCATTAGACTTCCACCCCGACCGATACTATAAATACGGCTCCTCATCCGCGGACGATTCGTGCCACCACGACAAAGGCGATGCAGGATACTTTGGAAGAGAAGGCACAGAGTGCGATTCGCCATACTCGTTGATTAATGAGACTTTTCGCTGGCTGGACCAGAACTTGAAAGATGACATCGATTTCGTGATCTGGACTGGCGATTCGGCCCGTCACGACAACGACGAGAGTATTCCCCGCACACCAGAGGAAATCCAGCAACTGAATGAGTTCATGGCTGGAAAGTGGGTTGAATTATTCGGTACCCGGAAAAATGACGAGCGTATCAGTGGTGCACCGCAAGTATCGGTCCCCGTCGTGCCTACTTTCGGTAATAATGACATTGCACCCCACAATATTTTCATGGATGGGCCGAATGTCTGGACAAAGCGCTATGCTGACATCTGGCGCCACTTTATTCCGGAGGAGCAACGTCACAGCTTTGCGGAAGGCGGCTGGTTCACTTCCGAACTTATCCCGGGGAAGTTGGCCGCAATCAGCCTGAACACGATGTATTTCTTCGACTCGAATAGTGCAGTCGATGGCTGTGCAGATAAATCCGAACCCGGTTATGAACATATGGAGTGGCTTCGGGTGCAACTGGAGATCCTTCGCAGTCGCAACATGAAAGCCATCTTAATGGGTCATGTTCCTCCTGCGCGGACAAATGAGAAAACTTTGTGGGATGAGACGTGTTGGCAGAAATATACGCTATGGACGACTCGCTATCGTGATGTCGTTGTCGGCAGTGCGTACGGACATATGAACCTCGACCACTTCATGCTTCAAGATAGTCATGATGTTGACTTCGACTTCCTTGTGGATAAAACCACTAGTGACAGAATCACCATTGAATCCAAGGCAGACTATATCAACTCCCTCCGAGAGCAGTGGGCGGATCTGCCATCTCCCCCAAGGGGTGTCTTTGATGACGTTGACAGCTTCTCAGAACTGTCCGAAGTTGACACAAACAAGAAGAAAGGAAAGAAGAACAAGAAGGACAAGAAAAAGAAGAAGCAGGAAAAGAAGCGGCAAAAGTTCTTGAAAAAGGTTGAAGGTCCCTACCTTGAGCGGTACACAGTGTCACTTGTATCACCAAGTCTGGTTCCAAACTATTACCCCACCCTTCGCGTGATTGAGTACAACCTCACCGGGTTGGACAATACCTTTGAGCCGGCCTCTATGGATGTGATCACAGAGTCATCATCAGAACCTCAAGTGCGAAAGGGATCTTCGTCCAAACATCTGAAGGCCAACAAGGAAGAGAGAACGCCTGACTTCAAGGTCCCCGATGCCCCCTCTCCCGCCACCCCACCAGGGCCTGCCTATTCCAACCAAGCCTTCACTTGGCTCAAGTACACCCAGTATTATGCCAACCTGACCAAGCTCAACGAGGAATACGAAGCCGACACAACCAAAATTCCTCACATCGATTTCGAAGTCGAGTACAGTACGGACGACAGTGTATACCAGATGGAAGATTTGACTGTTCGGAGCTTTTTCCAATTAGCCACACGAATAAGCGAAAAAGGTGAAGCCGCCAACCGCAAGGGCAGCACTACCATCACGAAGAAAGTAAATGACGCTTGGAGCACATTCCTCTCACGTGCATTCGTTGGTTATCTCGATGTGGATGACTTGAATGATGATTTGGACTAGATAAAATGTTGTAATTTTCCCCATTGCGCTTTTTTCATGTATTTAGATGACTTTGCATTGATCGGTTGCATCACATTGGATCAGAGATCCATCTTGCATTCACGCGGTGTTTTTATACACATATTTCTTATTTTTAGAAGAATATAATACATCTGGACAGTTGAGTCTGTTCAATACTGTTATATCGATCCCCTGCGTTCAGCAGCTGTCCCAGGTAGCCCTTCATCAGGACTCGGAGGTATTTACATACCCTGGCTCCACTAGGCGAGCACATGCACTACTGGCACTAAGTTTGTCTTTGACTCCAGAGCCGGATTTATTAGGTTAAGTTTTCAATAAAGTTCGTGAAGAATTATCAAATTGTTTTAAAATACAATCGTTATTAAAATTATGCTTGAAACACATGTGCATCCCGAGGTCATATGTATGCACTCTTAAAAAGAACACCTATTTTGTTTTTTTCTTTTTCTTTTTCTTTCTTTCCTCAAAACCTGGAAAGAAGTATCGTCAGAAACAATTATCATTGCCAAGGGAAAGATCAACAGACAGGTGTCATCATTTGGCAGAAGAATAATGAAGGGGTATAGGATATTGGATAGGGGAGATTTCTTCGAGGCATAGAATGGGGTCAGCATTGTGAACGGAGGTTTGTGATCAATCAATAAGCAGTAAAACAATTCAGTTTATAAAAATCAGAAGAGAACAAAGTGTCTCTTTGCCATCGGATTTATTTTTCCTCAACTCGTCGACCTGGAAGCCGAAGGTCAAACGAGGAATCAACATAGGTAGTCATCATTGGCAAGAGAGAGGCCCTTCACATCTGACCGGGAAAGATGATTGACTTCTCAACATTTGAATAAATGCCTCGACCGCAGTGTGATGTACAAAGCATCTTCCAATTACACGAAGATCTATCGACATAGTATGCCTGCAAAGAAGAAGCGGTTAGGACTTGCAGATCTACGTCTCAAACTTCAAACGAAAATCGGTACTCATGCTTCAGCATCGGGTAAATTTCTACTCTTCATTGTCTACCACTAGTAGACGTCAAGGTGGCCAGGAAGCCTTTTCATCAGTCGACCGGAAAACAGCGTGAAGTCCTGCAGAATAATATCTTTTTTTCTTCATCGTGGGAAGAGGCTTTTGAGTCACGTATCTTTTGGTCCGAGACCTTCAAAAATAACAAGAAGGATATCTCTTTCTGCTGACGAGAATGCACGCTCTGCCTCAAGCGCATATCTAAAGAAACGTAAATACCACTCTTGTCAAAGTGATGTTTCTTTTTTTATCATGGCCATATTGACTCTGGCTTAGCTTGTTCAGCACCAATATTCAATGATTGGGGGGGGGGGGGGGCGGGGGCGCGCGGGCGGGGGGGC